>JACXIV010000017.1:516470-693005 GCA_014737475.1 Bombus confusus
TAAAAAAAAAAAAAAAGAGATTGAGAAAGAGAATCAATCATCCTAGCAGAGCGTGGTTTCGATCCACGGACCTCTGGGTTATGGGCCCAGCACGCTTCCACTGCGCCACTCTGCTTCGTTGAGGGTTGTTTCTTAATAATTTTTCACAAGGTCGGATGTTAAATAATTTAATTTTCATAAATTTAATTACGTAGCTCTATACTACAATGTTTGAAAATTCACAACGCAAGTATATTTCGTTTCGTCAGACCTTTTAGTATTTGGCCATTCACATTTTCAAATAAGTAGAAGGATGATATTCCCTGATAGAATGCGCTATTATCTGTTACATAAAAAATATTACAATACATAGTATGTTTTACGTTTTGTAATAAAAAAATTTCGCAACAAATGTTACGTGAATGTAACACGTTTAGAAAAGTTCCCTGTTTTGTGCGATTTTACGCCTCTTTGTCATTAATAACTTCATAGTACCAAATCAATTTTTATAACTTGAAGTTATTGATCTATTTTACTTTCACCCCCTGTAACGGGGTTAAAAATAGCTTTAGAAACGTATCGGACACAACAGCAGAGTGGCGCAGTGGAAGCGTGCTGGGCCCATAACCCAGAGGTCCGTGGATCGAAACCACGCTCTGCTAAGATGGTGAGCAACTATCTCATTTTTTTTTTAATTTTTTCCTCCACGTTCATAGTAGACATACATTGTTCAATTTCTTTGCTAAATAACCTTTCTATAATTTTTTTTTATCACAGAAACATGTCTGTTATATAGTTTTTACTGCGAATTTAATACATACTTATTCACTGCATCGCTTCGTTAATTATATTTATACTTTTTTACGTTTATACCGCTTTATTTTCTTAAAACAACATTGGAAATTATCAGAAACAAAAGCTGCACAGCTTTCAATAGATCTTCTACGAACGTTTAACAAAGCGTTGAAAAGTTTATTCTTCGTTCACACATATCCCTACATTTGGACGTTTTATGCTGAATACAATTATTTTAGGACAAAATCTAAAATAAAAACGCCCATTTACCAACGCTCGATCAACGAAACTCTCTCTGAAACTATTATTTTCGACTCAGAAACCCATCCAGTGGTTTAATCTAGGTAAATAGGAAACATCGAACGGAACGTCGAAGAGCCTGGTACACGATAATTTCTCGAGCAACCCCCGAATGCAACGCGGCAGACAGTTGGAACTGCCCCGAACGAGCAGACGGTGGACGCGGCCAGGGTGGAGAAAAGGGACGGGCAGAGGCAGCGGCATTATTTCAGGAAATATCTGATCGGTCGTGACGTCGCGACGGCGACATAGGCGCACGTACGGCACATGTAACTACACGTGTCCGACGCACTTTATCGCGCATAATTAATCCGGGCTAGGCAGCGACGGACGATGAGCCCCGTTGGCGCACGAGAAACCCATAGTTTCCTCGTTCCTTCGTTCAAGAAAAACGACCAGAACGAGAATAACTCTTCCCCCCCTTCTGCCTTTCTCTCTGTTTCGCGCGCGTATGAGCGCCGATCGGATATAATCGGGTCCGACACCACGCACCGTAAGCCTTTCGAGCCAAGCTTAGAAAATAGATCGAATTAACAGGGCTTCGGCTTTGCTACACCATACGTGGCCACGGTTGTCCGGCCTTCGACGCCTGGAATAACGTAATAAATCACCAGGTGGAAATGATACGGACGCGGGCTCGCCTTGCTACAGACTCAACGAACGTGTAAGCTCCTCTCGTAGAAATAGGAAGACGCTGGCGCTTAGCGGTGTTTCTATATGAAGAGGCCGAGGCTATGGGCTCCCTTCGCTGGATGAGCGTTATCTATGCAGCGAGAAGGCATAGCGGCGATGGTGCTTACATTTTTAAGCGGACGAGCGATGGCAGGTTGAGCATGACTTTTATATGTACGTTACTTTTGTAAGCGGAGATCGAGTTTCTACTAGAGTAGATAGTGCACGATAAAATAAAGATTTTTGATGTTAGGTTTTGTAAATATTGCTTGAGAAAGGATTCGACGTCGTTTCGCGTTTCTTCGACGGAAAGGAAGGGATATTTTTGGGTGGACGACTATGGAAGTTCGGAGATCGAATTTTAATTGGCAATGGCTAGAATGAAGATTTTTGGCAGCTACGAGCATCAAACGTTCTTCGTGAAGGCCTCAGTCTTATCTCTCGTTCCTTCAACGAAGAAACAGATAAAACAAGTAAAGAGGAGAATCTTCTACGGAAAATAATATTCTACATATCGCTGTAATATCGATTTCGAATTAAATATCGCCACTCATAATATTCTGTCACTAAATCGAAGAAATTTTCAGGAAGGCCTTCGCGCGCCTTGTGCATCTTTCCCATTCCACAAAGTCTGAGTCACATTTATCGCCGGTTCAGAGAATAAAGAAGTTACAGAGAAGGTACGAAAGCTGATCGCATAATTTCGACGATGGCTGGCGTTAACCTCGAAGGAAGCGCGCTGGTCGAATTGTCGCGATAGGCCATTAGCTGGTCATAGTTGTTCGAGGGCTCGGTTAACCGGGAATAATATAATAAATCACGCGATAGAAGAGAACGGGAGCTTTCGAGGTACTACGTTGCATTTCCGATAGGCGGAACAGCGTAGCTGCACGTAGCTGCACCTTCTCGTAACGTTCGTGTCGCCGGTGCACGGATCTCACGACTTCCATGTTACTCACACCATCCTTGTGTTACGATATTACTCGTGGACGATAATGGGATGCCCGTCTATTCAACCGAAAGACGTATTTTTTCAAGAAAATGCCAGTCTTCTATTAAGTTGTTCCAGCGAACGTCGCAAGAAACGTTTGGTACAACATCGTTCTTATCGATTCCAGCTTCTTCTTCGTGGCTAGAATTTACATTGCTGAAAAATTTGCTATCCCACCAAGCAGATACTAAGAACGGACAAAGAAGAATAGTTTCTCTGATTCTGTCTACAATTCTTTCCTTCTAACTTGAAAGATTCTTCCAATTCGAACCTGGAACATTTTTCTTCCAGTTCGTGATACGATATCTTACCCACCGTTTGATATTCGTTTCATCACGATACAAGTTACGAAATCAAGAAGATCCTGCGAAACGATAAAAGCGCGGAAGAAACGTGTTTTGGAGAACTTGGCTATTATATTACGTTACACCATGTACTTCGATAAGAATTCATACCGTATGGCGTTTCCAGCACAGAATCTGCAAGAAACACAGATGCACACCACAAGCGCACATTTTCAATTCCTACCAATTATACGCTGTTCTCTGGATTGCTACGAAACCTCGAGATTAAATTAAAGCGATTTTGTAAAATATCTGCGAACGTGGTATTCTATGGTCTTCTACAAAATTATCGCACCGTGAGCTCAAGTTCGGTAAAAACGCACGCCACATCTTCTTTAATAGAAATTCTCCGCTGCCAACTGCAGCCTTCTATTTTCTCGGAAAAGTACGTCGATACCGAAGCAAAAGGCGAAGCACAAAATACGAAGAAACGAAGGAAACATAAAGACACAGGAGTATCGGCGAGCTCCGTCGGGCGTCCGGTGCATGGCCGGCCATAAAACTCGATCTCTCAATAAATATAGGAGGAACGCAGCGCCAAGTCGCGAGCGTGTACGTTCCTCGTTGGAAAGGGAGGCGAGTGTCCCGTGGAAGGGTCCGGCCGGTTCACCACAGGGTCCTGGATGAATTCAGGGATCTCGGTGGATCTGCCTTGTGGCTTTCCCTAGTCCGCAACCCTGCTGAGCGTTCCGTTTGCTCTAATTTTAATTAAACCCTTCCTACACAGGATTTCCGTGGTAATCGAGGAGCCAGGCAACGGCCATACTTCATTGGGACACGCTCGACGTGTAATTGCTCCGCGTTGCCCTTTATTCCGCCCCGCCAACATGGCTCGGCCAATTTTATTCCCGTCCGCGGTCCCAGGCCCGCGTATATCAAGCCCCGGCCACGGGCGTACGTGTAATTTTCATTAATACGTGATTTATTCCGGCGACGCGTGATTTATGGAATTATATCGACGCCCGATAGCCGCGTCCTGCCACCAAGCCGCCTTCGAGATCTTGCTCGTTACGTCGTTACCCTCGACTTTCCATTATCGCGTTCCGAGCGCTCCACAGGCTTCCTTCGGATTAGCCAAGTTGCCTGAAATCCAACAATTTACATAGGTTCGAGTAACTCGAAACCTCACAAACGCGTCGATTATTATCGCGCCAATTTCATATATTTCACTCTGGCAGTTGCGATTGTACGTCGATATGTCGATTTATTAATTTCGTTGAACTTCAAGCGTTTGGCATTAACGTCCAGCTCTCTAAAAAAAAAAACGAATTACTTGCAATTTGTTGTAAGAATACTTGGCGTAGGTAATGGCAAATTTCGAGATGAATTTAAGAAACGGTGTTCGCAACATGTTCGCTTTCCTCTGCTTGCCAATTTATGGAGCTGATCGATGCGGCTACCAAAAGGCTCGTACGCTACGCGACTCTCGTCCAAATCATTCGCGTTATCGAAAATTTGTACTCGTTACGCGACTGCGTATTACACGACGACGTAAGAAGCAGTACGTATATTTAAAATTACACGAGCGGTTTCTAGTTTATCGCCAAGTACAGACGCGAAAGTACGCAGAAGTTAATGTCCGAATAACGAGAAGCTGGTCTACGTTCATCGCTTTCGGCGATTTACATCGACATCAAGGAAAATTTTAATCGCTGCTATCACACGCTTGGTAACATCGCTCCACGATATTCGACGGAAACGTCACTCGTCCAATCGATTTCCTTTTTTCCAGTCCTATCGACACCTGGAAGAGAAAAACGAGCGCGGTTCCTGCTACTGCAACGTACTACCGAAAACGCATCGGTGGAAACGCGACAAGTTGTCATATCAATTCCGATTACTGCAAGTTCGGTCGGTCTTGCAAAAATTTCTAATCGACGCGAGACGCAAGGTCGAAGAACGAAAAAAGTTGGAAGCGGAGGTGTCGGTGTTCGGGTTCGAGGAACGAGCCTCCCGCAAAATACGTTGACCCCGCCCTCTTTTATTTTCCGCACGAGGCCCCGGCTACACTCACATTTATTTTTCCCCGTGGATCTCTTCTCCTTCTACCTTCTCTCTTGGTCTTCTTCTCGTCTGTGGCGCGGCCAGTTAGCAGCGACGGGCGGTTTTGCCGGTAAGGTCCGGTAACGTTTGTTACCATTGCTCGTTTAAATAATCTCGAAACATGCATCCGCGGGACGGAGCGGCCGACTCGTGGATGGCTTTACGATCGACCCTCGTCGTTAATTAAGAGCTTGTAATTATTTAGTGGAGACGCTAGCGCACCCCCGCCGGCATCGAAGCGGTCCCGCTCCCTTGGCAGGCTTGATTTACATTCCTGCGAAGAATGCGAAAGGCCTCGCCTCACTTTGCTCTATTTTCTCCTTTTCTTTTATTTTTCACCGTCGTCTCTGTGTCCTGTCTGCTCGTCCTGTTCCACAGTCGTCTCCCTCTTCTCGGACGCGCAACGACGATGACAAGAGCGATGCCCTCACGAACATCGGATTCGATTTCAGAAAATTCGTCACTCGACAACGTCTTTCAACATTGATTGCCAACGCTTTCAGCAAGATTCATGCGGCTTTCCTAAGCGTGTTCAAGCACGCTATTATTCGAATTTTCAGAAAGTTGCACGGATTTAAGAGACTGTATCGTACTTTGGCAAGCGTATTTGTTTCTTGATACGATACGTACGCAACGTTTCGTTCATTCGTCTCTCTCGTTCAGTTTCTACCAATGTCTTCGGCCAGGCAGTCACCTGACCTGGCTTCTAATAATTGTCGAACATCTACCTGAATGTTCTTAGTCCGCAAGATAGAAATCACCGGGTCTAAATCTACCAAACTACTCGCTGACGATATTCTCTTCTTCGCAAACAATACACACTTCGTTTTCTGTTTGTTTCTTCATAAAATGTACATACGGCACGGAACAAATAATACGTATATCGTGCAAGTTATGTAGAAATCGTTTAATCGAAAGTTTTCACAATTTCAAGTACCAGAACCTCTTCTACAAACGACAGAGGAAGAAGAAAAAGAAAAAAAAAGAGATAAAAATTGCAGGAATTTGGACGGCTCGTATTAAAATCACGCAACCCAAAATTTCCACGGCGAGCGATCAAACTGTGACACGTTGGCGCAAAAGTCAAGTGGGAAGTTGAAAGTTGCAGAGGGGAATTTGGACCACCTGCGAAACACGTAGCCATCAACCATCCTCTACGAGGACGAGAACGACACCAAACGAATCGCGTTCGCGTAAATCCCGTGGGACGCGCCGCCGAGATAAATCAGCCAGGACGCCGGGTGAAATCGACGGAAACACGATTCGGCGCGATCAAAGGACCCTCTACAAATTGAAACAAATCAGCCGGCTAATAATAATTAATCCGCGGGCCGCATTAATTATCGAATGCCGCCCGAGTCGTCCGCCTTCTTCTTCGTTCCCCCACGCCGTCTTTTTCTTGCACAGCGCGCGCGCGCGCGTATGAAATCTTCTTGCTGGGTCGCAGCACGAGAACATGCGCGCATTTTTGCGCCAGCACAGCTCCGGTGTACGCGATAATGCGACCTCGAACGCCGCGTATACCGAATGTTGAGCTCTCAATTACGCCCGCAGAGTTATGACGCGCCCTTCCACCCCCTCGATTCTCCTTTGTGTTATATCTCCCTAACAAAGTGGCTCGAGACAAAGTGGAAAGAGGCGGAGAGAGAGAGAGAGAGAGAGAGAGAGAGAGAGAGAGAGAGAGGAGTAGCCGCGGGTCAGGCTCCAGATCGCGTCTTCATTAACGGCTATTAATTGTCAAAATGTGCCACATAATTCAGCGCGTGCGAACGAGCAGCCAACCTTCCCCCCTCGAGGATTCCAGACGAGAACTTAAACTTAACGCGGTCAATTGATTTCTAATGGGAACCGGCCTCGGGGTAGACCATTTCAGAGTTTGCTCTTGGTATCTTCTGCGAGACAGAGCGCAAACTGTTGGGTCAATAAACAGGTGGAAACAGATGGAAACGAAGTTTCGTTAAATGCAGCTTGTTTACGGAAAAGCATAAGGACTAATTTCAATTATTTGCTGAATAGGATAGCATAGAAGCAGGTACAGTCGACAGAAGTTGAACAGTTCTGTATAGTACTAGTTACAGTTCGATCGAGCTTCACAAAGTAGAGACAAGTTCGTAGAATAAACCACTGTTCGTTGATTTATATTTTCCTGAGATTTATGGAAGACGAACGTACCTAGTGGAACGTACCGTGGCAGGATAAATCTTCCCAATTACGAGAAAGGTACACAAGAGACAATTTATCTTCTGACAAATCACACGATATCTCGACAGATATCGCTCTACGAAATCTTACGTTGGTCTACCCTCCGCATCGTTCGAAAAGTTAATAAATCCAGAGTTAGGAGATCACGGTACCCCGTCTCCGCCTGATACACGTGAACAATTTGAATATTAACAAACTTGGATACGCGAAACACCTCTAAAATACAATCGCCAAAGGACTGCACCGAGTAGGTCCTCGGCATCTGCCGCTAGAGGCGCGTTCATTGAAACGCGACGTGGCACGCAAACAGAGTTGCACGGCTCGGTAACGAGAGAAAGAGAGCTGGCTCGATGATTTCCCGACTCGATGACCGTGTATCCGACGCGACGTAATCGCAGGGCGTTTCGGATGACGCGATTACACGGGCCTGTAACTCCGCAGAGCCGGGTCGGCCCCCGTTGTTCGCCCACCCTCGAAGCTCGAATCGCTGGAAAAACCGCGTAATGACAGCGTCCGCCCCGCAACAACCTTCCTCGCGGTAATTCACCGGCCAGCAACACTTCGCGTTGCTCTTTAGTTCGATATCTCACGCGAGAAACCGAGGGAAAAAGCGTTGCGCTGGAACCGCGGCCGGGGGTGGTCGAGCAAACACAATGGGGGTGGGATTGTTCACAGAGCTGGTACGCGGCTTAATTGGCCTGATAGAACCGATTCTGATCCTCCACGAGCCTTTGCACCGACCCCCGTGACCACCGTTGGATAAAAGCAATAACTTAAACGAAAGGTCAGAGGGTGAACTTATCGTACTCAAGAACGAACTAAGGAAATCTGCGCTTGGGTAGCTTTAGGAAAGGATATAAAGGGCCGAGATGGGGAATACGTGAAATTTGCCATTACGAGCGTAACAGAATCTCGTTTGAGCCGCTTATTCGCCGAGTCGGTTAACTCTACGAAATAAACAGCAGAGAAAAATTGACGAAATTATCTAAGACTCGTGTCGATCAAATGCCAAATTGGCTGGTGAGATTTGGAAAATTTCTAAAAGCGAAGTCAACGAACTAGTTCGAGAGCCAGCGAGAAAAATGATATTCCTCTCGAGTTATTTTCTCTGGAGCAATTCTTCTCCTTGTCAAACAGGTTCGAGAGTATTTCTGGAGTAAAATTGCCACTCGTTCCGTGAAAATTGCGACACGTACCTCCTATTTATTAGGATTTAAGAGAGCGCTATTGAATAATGCTTGCTAAGGGGGTAACTGTGGAATTTATAAAACGAGAACCGAGTCTGTATTTTGACGTTGTTATAAGGCTGGAGTAATTGATAGGCAGGTATAAGTATAGCATTTTTGTTGTTTGTTTATCGGTAATTTATTAAGACGAGGACGAAAGGGGGTAAGAGTTAAACGAAAATTCAGCCCGAGAGAAAATCACTGCGTCGGTTATTAGTCGCGATACACTTCGTTTCTCTTAAATATACCGTAATCGGAGGAAAAATCATCGTTAACCGTGTATCGTGACGTGTGTGTGAACCGTTTGCGTGTCCAGTTACATCTCAATGAATACTGCCGCGAAGTCAAGAGCCGAGGAATTATTCTCGTCGACCCGGTCGCCCCGATTTTTCCGTCTCTTATATAAACAAATTATCCGGTAAATGCGATTAAGCGGCTTAGCATGCGTTACAGACGTATCGTTAATCGAAACTCTAAAGTTAAAAACGCTCGTGACTCTTGTAGATATGTTGGCGTAGCCAAACCTTCATGACTTCCATCGAGTTTGAGTATTCTTGAGGATCTCGTCTTGAGTTCCGAGACACGTACTTGTAATTTCAAAGGCGTCATCGATATTTTTTTCATCGAGATTCCAGAGCTTCGATTCGAGAAATTAGTGGAGAAATTCACGGAAACATAGCAATCTTAGAAGCAAAGACGGAAACGTCATCGAGATTTTTATTCAAGTGGCAGAAAAATTCAATTCCACGCCGAGCGCAGAGGAAACTGACGATTACAAACATAATTTTCGAAAACCTAGCGTGGAATTTCTCAATTTTCATACCACGCTTCTGTGATAAATAATTTCGTGAAAATAGGTAGTTTGTTTTTTTAAACTGTCGAACAGCAATGACTCAGCTGGTTCGCGAATCGAAAAATTCGTGAAAAATGGGGATCGATCGATCTGACTTTTGACTGGCTCGCACGAACAACGGTCAGAAAAAGTCCGAGTTGTCAAGGAGCGATCGAAAATCATCGTAAGAGGGCGTGCGATGGGAACGAGGAAAAGCGTGCTCGGTTCCGAGCGATCGTCCCTTGAAATTTGTTTACAAGAAACGCGAGATGGTAACGCGTTTCCCCCTTTTGTCGGAGACGCGAGATCATCGGATCGGAAAATCATCATCCGTCGTTTCCTGCAATTACGATCTTGTGCACAAAAGCGTTCGCGTGCGTTTCAGCTCATACAGTCATCGTGTGTCGGGAAATCATCATCCGTCATTTTTTTCCTCCGCTTCTCCGCTCTTTTTCTTTCGTTTCTCCTTTATTCCAATCATAATGCCTCCTTTTTTTACTATCTTCGTTACACTCGCGTGCGTGCTGGATGCCTGCGTGCAGATCGCATTTTGGAACGCGTTCACCGGGGGTTGAACGATATCGCTCTGTTCCGGATAGAAAGGCAAATGGCTTCTTTTCCCTTTAATCCGCTCCTTCTCCTGATTTTGCCGCGCCTATTTACCCTCCGCGCTCGTTATTCTAATTCTGACCACTGTCATGATCGTTCGAACGTGGTTTCTGGAGCATCTATCGAATTAGGAGCGATTCCGAAGTAGCTAAGGACCAGTGAAATCATTCTGCGATGAATGTAGAGCGTGTAGACTCGGGACGGCTGACGAGCATTGTTATTTATTACGAATTATTATTACGAGGATTATTATCACGAAGGATTGTTATCTGACTGCATCTGTGGGAAATTTAAGCATGGAACAATGTACATGATATGCAAAAGTATTCAAAATACTTGAAGTGCCAAGTTGTAACATAGAAAATTTCCCACTTGGTCGTATCAATTCTCTGAATATTTTCTTCTTCGAATATTTTTACTTTTGTACAACATTTTGCATTCACTTTCAAAATCGTGGCAATCTTCCCTTTCGTATGTGATTCGAAGCTTTTAACTATTCATACACGAGGTGCTGCAGAAAGTTAGTAGTACGTGTTCACAAAATACGAATACGTATCAACATGCTAATTATAATCATGCTCGTTGAATATGACCGATAACCACACTTTGTTCGACGTGATAGTAAATTCCAATACTTATTCATGTCAACGTACAACGAAGATGAATCGTTCGATTGAATTGTCTATTACGAGTAATAAAATGTATACAGCGTGAAGGAACTATTCGACGATGAATTAATTACAACGTACCTACATCCATCGCCTCGACCTTTCCATAATTATTAGGTCGTCCGAAAGGTTTCTTTCGTTTTATAAGGAAATAATGGATGCACGATATTTGTCGTTTTCTATTATTTTATCGAATTACGTACGATCCATTTTGTTCTATCAAGATAAAGATCACGACGTTCGACAGTTTAGGTTTCGTGTTTGCATAAAGATGCATTGCTGTGAAAGACGTGTCTGTAAAAGAAAGACACTTTTCGGACAACCTAATACGCATATCGAATTATATCAACTTATGTGAAAGGATTTCCAATATTCGAAGAAACCTAATCACGAACAGAGCCTACATAGGTAGGTACGTAGATGCGAGTTATTGGAACGTTAACTAGACTAGATAATCGCGAAAGTCTACTGAAAAATGTACGTGCATGGTGTACTAGGGGAAAAAGCTGCGTTAGCTCGGACAAGGGGGATGATGATTGCGTAAACGTGACACGTAGAACGAAGTTGACGGGCCTGGCGTGACCAGCGAGTGTTGGGTGTGGACATGAGAAGATAAACCAACACCGAGGGTGCAGGTACTGTGCCTGGAATTACATTGCAACCGGACTACTAATAATACGTTAAAAACTAAAAACTTCCTCGCGATGAATACTTGCTCCTGGAGAAGTTTACTTTCTTTCAAGGGTTGGCTATTTAACTTTGGATAATTAAAGTGGAAAGAAAATGTCGGAAGTACCTGATGGAAGCCAAGGTAACTTTCTATGCTGTGAGTGGCGAAGAACACTTCGCCGTCGCAGGTCAGTATGAGCAGGAACCCGTTCAGCGCCTGTAACAGACGAATTATTTTGCAAATATTACTGCAGGTTCAATAAACATTGCATCGATATGCCCTAGGCTACGTTATCGTCGCACAATGTCTCGCGCGATTGTGTTGCACAGAATTGTTGGCAAAAGAATGTACAAGAAAGCTATCAATCCTGTTAGCGGTAATAAATTTCGTTGTGTAATAAAAACAAGGCTGATGAGAGAACAAGTTTGTCGGGTGAATTTTACAAGCTACGACGCATACGAAATGTCCGATTCGATCGATTTCTAGGATTCGAATTCTAGGAGAATTCTCGGGTTTAAAACTATATACAAAATGATTTACAAAATCACAAATATTTATCGAAAGGAAAGATTCAAAAACTTGCGGACATTACGTACGTTTCAACCTGCTAGAAATTACAAGTTCATTGATTCTACTGTTCAGAGGTCTACAACCAACGAGTTGTAATTTATCAATTTACTACCGAATCCGGATATAATATTCCACGATCATCGATGATACGAAATTAAAAAGAAAAAAAGAGAAACGAGAAAAAGGGAACGAATAGTGAAAAAAAATTCTCTGTAGCGATAATTCACTTCTAGAAAAGGAGTTGCACAACGAGTGCTCGTTTCCTTTCCGAAAACGGGGAATTGCTGGCTGGGGCGAAAACGTTCCGGAAAGTTTCCCCATTTATCGACGTGGCCGATGGTGTGGTGGCTTTCGAATACCAAAACGAGCTAGAAACTCGAACGGCCGTATCGAAGCCCGAAATATCCGTCCTAGTTTAAACGGTCGGAGGCTAGAAACGAGTGCGGGGGAATCGGTCGTTTAAAGTACTCGTCTGCTAGCCCGTTTCCCGAGCTAAATGTGTATTGTTTTGTTTTATTTCGACCCGTTGCCGTAGGTGCCCGTGCCAGGTACTACGTCCGACTGGTTTTATTGGTCGGAAATATGAAGAGAACTCTGATACTCAGACCTCGTCGCGTCAATCTATAAAAGATTTTCTTTTGCTTCAGCTTCGAGGTATTTGATGTTTCACGCGATAGAAGATTCTTTTACGCGATAGGTAGAAACGATCGAGCTCTATTGTATTTTTCTGCACTAGGAAGCTTCTAGATTTTTGACGCTTGGGAGTTGAAATTTTTACGTTTCGAGGGGAAGGTTATTCGAATTGAATTTAATATTCAATATCCATCATTGGGAATTGAAAGGTTTTCGAATGGAACGCTTGCGAATTGAAACCTTCGAAATCGAATGCCTGTAAATTAAAAGTATAGTAATTGAAAGCTTCGGAACTTCCTCTGTTTTGTTACGCCTTACGACATTTATACGGTTTACGCGTGCAATTAAAACGCACTGCCAAATCGTACATCGCTGTGAAAACTTGACAATATTCTCGAATATATTCGAAATTTGCATCTGTCAACTTGATCACCGACGAATGACTTGACATCAGCTTCAGTGGCTGGCTCGGGATTTATTGTAGTACAGCTACTTGCTTAAATAGCTTTACTTCGAAGTGGCTACTTCAACTTAGCCAATCCTTATTTACTACTTAATTCTAAGCTTAGACTAAATTTAACATTCAGCGTGAGATTCGCAAATTTAACGGCGAAGATGGTCCGTGGGATCGCGTGCATGATGTCCAACGGACAACCTGTATGCCAGTTTGCTCTAGCAGAAACCGAACGCTTCGAAATTGTATAGTTTGCGAATTAATCCGAATTCAACGTCAGAGAATCGGAAGGTTGCGAATTGAAATACTTCAAGTATCGAGAAATTCGCCAAGGTCCATCGACAGGGTAGAGACACCATAACCGATAATGCCGGGGGATGGCTATCGAAGCGATCGCATGCGCGACGGATGCTGCGATTTGATTGGTTGATCCAGAGGGTGGGTTTCTCTCTGGCCGCTCGCGTCAATACGTATCCGCGTGGAGGGCGAGTTTCCCCGAGCTTCAATCAACCCCCTGTACCACGAATATAAGCTGTAATAGGATTTTCTCGCTGCCTGCCTGCGCGTCTTCCCTTCGAAATGGCCGACATGGCCATTTCTGTAAACCGTGCCATCCCCCGTGGGATTCCGTGTAATCGGCGCGATTGCATCCTCCTCCAAACCCATCCAACGATAAGAAAAACGCTAATAAACTAAAAATTAATGAAAATTCGGTCGACCCAGGTTATCGAGCCAATATTTCAAGTCCAATCTTTCAACCGATAGAAGACTCTGATAAACCAAAAATTAATGAAAGGTCAAACGATCCAGGAATGAGACAAAATTAGAATTCATGAAAATCCAGTCCTTCGACTTAATGTTCAAAGTTCAGTGTGCCAAGCAACGGAAGTTCTGGACAAAACGATGATTAGAAATTTCCTCGTTGCTACTCAACGGACGTTTATTCTTCTATTAAATCTACCGAGATACCTTTCATTGGCTAAACATTGTAAAGAGTCTCTTTTATATATTTCTGCTTTGCGTTCCGTATTATCCTATTATCGTATTATTCTGGCACCTTTAAATTTTCCATGAATGCATATACGTTGCTTATTCGCGCATTACCAATTCAAAAAAAAAAAAAAAAAAAGAAAGAAAGAAAGAAAGAAAAAGGGAGAATGAAAAGAGGAGAAAGGCAAAGGAGAACAGTATTTCTCGTATCGTTTACTCGAGGCTGAGTTCACGGTTGACACGATCCAGGAAGAGCAGCGAAGGGTGAAAACGAGAGAGGACAAGGGGCCAGAAAAGAAAATCGATGAATTTTTATTTCTCGCGTGTGTTGGCCGGCAGCGAATCAGTCGCGTGCCGAGTGTGCGAGTACTCGCGTGTTCCGTCCAAGCGTGAACTTCTAATACCCCTTCATCCTCACCTTGACTCTGGTGTATTAGCGGGTCGCCAATAATACTTCACGCACGAAATCTTTCCATTTTCTTCGCTCATGCAACTAGAAGTCACGGGCACGGACACGGGCCGTGGCACGATCGCTCGGTATGCACAGCCTACGAATAACCTCAATCGGAACTACATCTCTTTCGATACTCTCTCCTTCCTCTCTCTCTCTCTCTCTCTCTCTCTCCCTAATAACCATTTCGCCCTTAATTTGCTTTTCGTTCGTACACGTTGTTAACGCTTTAAACCGTATGAGCAATTATCAATATTATTATTAATTATGAGGGAATTTATTGGAATTTTTGTTTATTACGGAGGTAGAAGGGATGACGCTTAGTTGGAATTTGAACGATTTTTCGTAAGGTTGGATGCATCGTACGGAAGACTTTCGAACGAAGAGCTCTGAAAATGACAAGCGCTCGAAGCGAAATCTCGTAAAATGGAAGACTTCGAAATCGAAAACTTTCGAATTTTTGCGAAACTGCGATCTTTAAAGTTGAAAGCGTTCGAGTTGGAAGTAAAATTGTCAAATAACAGCACGCTATACGGTACGGGAGGTTGCTTAGTTTACGAATATTCTCTCATTGTTATTTTTTACTCACGAGGTCATTAACAGTGAATTAAGGAAACGGTGTGAGAGTGCGGTATTATTAAAAAAGAAAAAGGGGGCAAGATTCAGCGAAGGAAAAAATGGGGATAAAACGTTAACGCTGCAAGGATATCACGTTTCTTTTGATCGCCACTTCGCAGAGCTCTCGCGGATTGATAGCGCGCAACTCGCGTGCCACTTCACAGTCAGAATTTATAGTTCCTTTATTATTTCGACTAAGCTGCTCTTAAGTTTCCGCACACGTAACTCGCTTCCAATTTTTCGAGCCACGATCTAATCGGCCAAGTATATCTGCTCCTTAGCATATTTCCTTCCTATCGCATACAATTTACCTTTGTTTTTACCCGGCGTTTGTTTTTCCCTTGCTCGAAAACGCTGCGAATTTCTCCGCGTGTTACGTACAGAAACATGTATATTTCATCTCCGAATCATTCAATTGGCGAACTTTCAGTCCGATACGACGAAGGCTTCCAACATCAAAGCTTCGAATTCTCCAAGATTTCAATTCGAAAGTTTTCGATTTCGGGCGCTTTCAATTTCAAAGCTTTTGAACCGGAAAAGTTTCAATTCACGAGCTCTCGAATTCGAAAGCTTCTAATTTGAAAACTTTCGATTCTGAAACACGGAATTCGCGAGTGTCCCGTTTGCTTCATTCGAATTTAAAGAAGAGCCATTTCTATTCAAATCAACATCGGTCGTCCGCTTGTAAGTACATAAAAATGTGATCAATCCGAGATCTAAGCTCTAGTACTCAACTCTACGAAAACGTAAAGCTCGATGGTTTTGCCATATCTGTTGAACATTAAACGGCAATTTGTATTTCTTCTAGTTTCTGTGCGATCGCAGGTGCAACAGATACTTATCGGAAGACAACGTTCGCCGTAATAAATTACATACCGAGATAAAAGATTCTATTATTAATTGTAACGTTATTCCTCTTAATTCATGTAAAGCCTAATGAATTTTTGTATGGAAATCAGATAATAGACACACGTTTTTTGCATCGCGGAATTTCATTAATACAAACAAAAGGAAATCTTTATCCGGGGGAGGGAATCCGTTTACAGCTACTAAATGCAATTACGTTGCGATTTAATTAACACATAATTCATTACGAGTCGGCAATTAACTCGCACTTCATATGGCACAGTACATAAATCAACTAGGTAAATATATGTTCTACGATATCGATTACACTCCCTGTTGTCTGTTTTGTATAATAAGATATCTATTGCTTGAAATGCGATGCATTGGATAGAGAACAGCAACGTTTTTCCTTTCGCAATGTACATTTATCAGGAAAATTATTGCGCCGGTGAAAACCCGTTAGTAGTTTCTCCAAGCATTAATAAATTCTTTGACAAGCGAGAAACTTGGTAGAATAGGTTTCCATATGGAATTTTTTCGCATTCTAGGCTCGCGAAATTGAAAGCTTCCGACTCGAATACTTTTCGAATCGAACAACCCCAACTTGGAAGCACTCGGTTTAAGCGCGTTCAATTCGAAAGCATTCGATTTGGGAGCGTGCAATTTTTCAACTTCTCGCTTGTAGAGTTCAATTTAAAGACTTTCAATTTCCAGGCGTGCTATCTGGAATCTTTCGACCTGAGAATACTCAATTAGAAAGCTTCCGACTCGAATACTTTTCGAATCGAACGACCCCAACTTGGAAGCACTCGATTTAAGCGCGTTCAATTCGAAAGCATTCGATTTGGGAGCGTGCAATTTTTCAACTTCTCGCTTGTAGCGTTCAATTTAAAGACTTTCAATTTCCAGGCGTGCTATCTGGAATCTTTCGACTTGAAAACTCAATTAGAAAGCTTTCGATTTGAAAGCGTCCAATATCTAAAAGCATTCAATTTTCACTGAATAATTATTAGATTTTCACTGAATAATTATGAACGGTATCGTATATATTACGTAGAGCACAATCAGTATTTATCTTCTTCCTGTATTTTAAAAGCCTATCTACTGTTCTGGAATAAAGTCACTTCGGATTACAGTCCATTCTGCCTCGCAGTCAGACGAGAATAAAAGCTAGTCCTGAATAAGGCAAACTGATTTTACGGCAGAAGTTAGTTAAGACTCTATACGGCTCATTAACGCACAGGCAATTAAGCAGCCTATTGAACGGTGATGTTTTTCGTAAGGGACGACTTAATTAACGAAATAGGGGAAGTAATCACGAGAGCCGGCGGCAGAACACGTGGAAAACGATAAATTCATAAAATTATTGCTCGGTCGCGTTCGTGCTCCGTGACGAAGGAATGGCCGTTATCGGCGACGTACGCACGAACGACAAACTTACAGTTGCTAAAGCTGTCGAGGTTGACGGGCCACGCGAAACGAGATCAGACAGATTCTTCCGCTCTGACGAATTGCGTCTCGAAAGGTACTCTGAATATCGGTCTAGATAATAGCGATTAAACGTTCACGTGTTTCTGCAGCGAAATTTCTTTGCATCGCATATGGTTTATTTCCAACGTGGTAAGTTCGACGGTGTACGAGTTGCAGGTGCGAGGATTTCACTTTCGCGATGCCAGAGTTGTTCATTAAATAATTAAAAATGAATGTAAAAAGCCTCGTTTAAATCGCATCTTTTGGGGCCCCAAGCGCGCAAATTCAAAAGCTTTCACACCTTCTATTCGAAGATGAGAATTTCCATTTGTAAATATTCGATGTAACATTTTCATTAGAAACGTCCAAAGTATCCAACTTAACGACGTTTTACTCCAACGCTTTCGAATAGAAGCAAATTCCAAGCAAACATCCGTCGATGAGATTTGAACGCGAAATTCCGAGAAATCGAGATCGGTGTTAAATCGATCATCCCGTGGAGCCATCAATCACCTCGTCCAAAATTAACGGCAGAGGAAAAATGTCCCGGGTTAAATACATGAATGATAAGACGCAAGAAATAATAATACGAACGATAATGGTTTGCTCGATGGGTTTCATGCTCGAGCGTAATTAATTATGGACACCGGAGGGGGAGCTTGGGGCACGTTCGCGAAACTAATACTCGCGAGGCAACGGGACCTTTTTCGTCGAAAAAAAATCAAGACGTGATTTTTTTCGCGTCTGAGCTAAGCAAGATGGCTAGACAGTGCACTTCCGCTGGCGAAAGTCGCTCGGCGACGTTTTCTGCCCGCGAATGATTAATCGTATCTGCATCTATCCGCAGCGAGGACACTCGTTTCTGCGGCAAGCGTCGAATTTTCATTTGTTCCGACGATTAAGACTTCCACTGAGAGTCAGAGAGAATGGATAAAAGGAAAGGACACAATGGAAGAATAAAAGAAGTTAAGGGAGATGAAAGAAACTCCTGCGTCCTCTAGCGCGATTCAATTAATAACGTTAACGAAATTTGACAATATTCAGTCGCATTGACAGTGGAAAGTTTAACGATATCGAACAAGTAAAGTTCTGCGAGTAAATTCTACAAATTGCAAGCCAACTGATTATTCTACTTAATAACATTAGGTTGTCCGAAAAGTGTCTTTCTAATCTGTCCAACGTTGTGATCTTTATCTTGATAGAACAAAATGGATCATAGGTAATTCGATGAAATAATATAAAACGACAAATGTTGTGCATCCATTATTTCCTTCTAAAACGAAAGAAACTTATCGCACGACCTAATAGAATCATCTACGACTGAAATATAAGGCTTGCAACACGTACATTAAAATAGAAGCTTTTGTCCATATATTTAAAAAACATCACTCCAAGTATGTAATAACGATTTGTAGTAAATCTACATAATCCCCGTACCAGATATATACATCTATAAATTTCTATGAAAGATCGAGACAAATCGTTTCGATTACTTTGACGGTTCCAGTATGAACGAGACGGTAAAAATGATAGAACTGTGAAAGAAACGCCGACAACCGGCAACTTGTAACCTGTCGATTAATCAGTACCATTAGCCGACCGATTACAGCGAAAGATGATAATGCTGATGACAGGCGAGGACATTAAGATGCCAAAACAGGAAACGAGGAACAGGAAGAGGAACAAAATAGAATAGACTCATGAAGGGTCATCGAACGAACGATTTCTGATGGAACATCGAATCTGGTCGATGCGGAGATCCATGGCCAGCGTCTCGTTGGTGTCTCGTCGGTGTCGACGCCAGGGTAAGAGCAAATGCTGGCGATACGTAAGGCGCAAAAGGGGGTGGTATCTAAGGGAGGAAAGGAGCACGCGATCAATACGGGAAGGACTAGCGGTGCCAGACCAAGGCGAGCCCCGTCGACCACCAACCTAACCTCATATCATCCCATCCCATGCACCCACCTAACCTACACTTACCTTTGACTCAGCCCGTGTCTCACTGACTCACTACACTTTGCCGATCGCCCCGTTTTCCCTTGCGCCCGGCTTCCGGTTATCAGTCTAAACCGCCGTTACGCTATGAAGGAACGCAATCACGGGCCAGAAATTGCTGTTTCGATGCCACCCTCTTCTCTAAAGGGGTTCAAATGTTTCTTTCAAAACAATCCCACGTTTGCCGTTTCGATGGTACAACCAGCTATCGGAATTATTTATTCGATTATACGAGAAATGGTTCATGGGCTTGTCTCGAAGGGACGTTGTGACAGCTATACAGAGCGATTCTGTAATGATAACATGTCCATTTTCTTCGATATTCTGTCTTGGATATTGGTTTTAAAAATGGGTTGGTTCGTGGAGAGCATCGTGTTCGTGTTCACCGTCGCTGTCGATTATTTATTAACCGCTGGCTGGTAACATTTTTGTAGAAATATGTAGGGACTATTTAATCATCGTATCTAAAATCTTGCATGATTGAATTTTTTAACGACACCGACATTTTTCTCCGGTAGTTTCACGAGGAAGCCGCGACGTACTAAAATTTAATATCGATTTATTTGACGCGTTATTATTCCACCGAAATATATAAACAATTTTATTTTCGAGATAAACTTTATCCTCATACACCGGCAAAAATCCCTCGCATTCGGTACTTCGGTTTACCGCTATAAAATGAAACATTCGACGCTCGTAATAACGATGATCAAGTTCCCCGTTAGATGAGGTAACTAAATGAGTTAAACGGAATGCCTATAAATTCTGTATACAAGGTGATCAAAGAATATTCACCCATTGCAAAGTCGAAACTGTCTATAATATTTACTACTTAAAACAACTTTTCCAAGTCCGACTTTCATTTTCGTAATTACATTCGCAAAAAGAACATTCGTAAAATATGGCAGAGAAGCGATAAAAATTAATAATAATGACAACACGATTGAAAGGATTTTAACGCACTACTTCTGATGCACCCTGTACGACAAAAAAGGAAGCAGCCATAGCAACTGGACGACATAAAATAAAAATAATCTGGCTACTTGGAATACCTTCACCTCGTAAACTTCGTTTGCAACATATTTGCCATACCATTCGCTATACACAACGCCATTCACAGTGCACACACGGTCATTAACGAGGCAGCATCCGGCGGCTTCACGACAGCGTGGAACGCGGCCGATACGAAAATAAAAGTTCATTTAATCGTCGACAGGCTGCCACTTCCTTGGTCGTGGACGACGCACGCTCGCCTTTTTCTTCGCCGAGCTTCGACACCTGCCCCTGTCGAATCACTCGGCTCCTCTTCGCGCGACGGTTTTCGATCGCAAGTGCAGATTACCTGCCTATCTTGTTTGATTAATCTCGATACCGGCTCTCCGGATGGAATAATGAAACGCGTGCGACTTTGAACAATTTCCAGCGACTTGTCGCTTCCTTCCAAACCTCCTATTAGAACGACTACCTTCGGTTTTTATCCAGAAATTGCGTCGATCGTGCAACGGTGTATTTTCGAAATTTTTCTCCCCGTGGAAAACAGTTTCGATGGTGTTTGCAGCAAACAGTGATCGATGCTTATTAACACGCAAATATAGCTATCGTTTCAGTTGTAAAATCCTTAGCTATTTAATCGTTTTATTTACTCAACCACTATATTATAATACATATTTTGTGTAATGATATATATATTTCAATAATATATATCATATATAATGATTAAATAGTCTGCAAGAATGCATTGTCTATGGTAATGGCAAAGATACAGACGTCCGTATAGCGTAGTGTCCTATACTACTGTGACGCTAGAACTGCTAGAGCATTCTTTCTCCTCTTAAGTATACTTCTGATACTTAGCGTACTTCTAATGGCAATCGTTGACAGTGTAATCGATCAGGCTCTCCGACATCGTGTTTTACTACGATCGTAGAGACCGAATCTAACACGTTCGTTTCACTTCTAGCGCATATTGACTTCCAATGCACTATATATACCTTTTCCTAAATTTTCGAGATAATATGCAATTGTTCAAGCACTTGCGAATCGAAAGGACGAGTGAGCGAGTTGAATGTAGCGAAAAGACTTTCAATTTTTACAAATTGGTAAAAATGGCAAAGACGTACGATAAACAAACAAGAGAGGGAATTTTTCGCTGTTCGTTCGATAGTCAAATAAATCTGCAAAGTAAGTGTGCTACGTGCGAGCACACCGTCGACTTGAGCAGCAGATCCAAGCTCTTACTTGTTGCTGATGCTTGCATGTCTGCCCCTTCTGCCTCCTAGCTGATTGCTCAACTTCGTCCTGCCTGTTTTCCTGTCGTTCGTCTCGATCGTCCACGAATTCTTTAAAAACCATCCTCGACGACCGATGATTCTCACGAAAATCGAATACGAATACACAATTCGCTGGCGGCTCTCCTTTCGCGTCGTAACATTGCTCGATACCTAGGTCAGACGAATTCGTGGCGCCATACGAGCGCTTCATTTATTTAGTTAGACCAGCTGCAACCTATCTCTTACATAAAGAGCACATTTCTTACGTAACGCGTTAACGATAAAACCGAGTTATTGCTGCTTTCGCTGAATAAAACTATAAAATTTAATTCTCCAATAACCTCGCCCTAACTCAAGAGAAAACTCCACCCTGTGGCGAGTTTCGCTCATGGAATATACTGGTTTCGCATCTTTTACATCGTACGACGAACCGAATCAGATTTCGCTACCAGAATCTAACATTTCCACGGTTTTCCGAAATTAAACACCATATCGCTTTTCCTCCGAAGCGCTTAACAGTCATGAAATTATCGCAGTAACAACAGCTGTACAATCTCTGCATCTTACATCTTATAACACGTTGGATTTCTCAATTAGAATCTAACTTTCCCACGGTATTCTCGGATTACTCACCTTTCCTCTGAAGTCCTTAGGCAATAAAATTATCGGAATAAGAATAATACATTGTACGACGAATGTTGTACGATGTACTTTTGTAAATTGTTACACGTCGTGCATCTTACGACACGAAAGCAAACTCAACGCCGGACTCTACTTTGCCCAGAGTTGTCTCGGACCGAGTACCATATCGTTCGTCTCCGAGGACCGCAATCGTGAAATTATCACAGCAACGACTGTTGTACAATGAACTGTACGATGTATTTTCATAAATTTGTGTAGGTTGCGTCTCGCAAGACGTTGAGACGAAATGGTTTGCGATTCTCCACGCCTGGCTCGACCTATCATCATCAGCCACGTCGTTCGCCAGAATCCTCCTCCATCGAACTTTTCCCAAAAGCGATCGATCGTTTCGGTACGATCGTCGATCGTTCGCACGGTGCTCGCTCGTTAAGAATTCATCGAGGTGAATCGGGCAACCTGTACATTAGCCGATGAAACGCGGCTCGAAATTCACGGAGGTCCGGGAGCGGTTTTGTTGCGCGGCGGAATCGGGGAAGGCGATTTTTAGCCAGGGCTTCGGTACAAATCACGCCTCTCGGTGACGTATCGCCGCGAAAGCAGCCATTTTGCTCTCATATTTTTTATTTAATAGCCAGCAGGCTATCGTGTATCGCATTAATACGCCAGCCACACCGCAGTAGCGGTAAAAGAGGGTCGTGGTCAGGAACAACCCCCGCCACCGGTAACCCGTAATCATAACCAAGCTATTTTTCTTCCTGCTGCCTCTCTCAAGCTCTGCCCGGTAGACTACAACGAGTATAGACGCCACTGGCTTTCAAGCCAACTTCCAATCGCCGCCTACATCTCGCCGATCTTTCCAATCATCGCGTTTCATTCAGCTTTTCCCTCGACGTTCCATCTTTGCCAACAACGCGTCTCCGCGTGTGATCGTTTGGTGTACTCACAAGCTGACTAGATTCCGCGGTATATTAGTCAAGAGCACAACGAAAAACTGTCAAGTTTGAAAGTTAAAGCGTTGGAAGTACGAACGAAAAGCTTTCGAATACGGAGCGTCCAATTGGGTAAAAATTTAGGAATTAAGATTAAGAAAATTAAGGAATGGAAAGCTTCGAAATTGGAAATATTTAGAGGCGTTATAGTTGCAAGCGAAGAAAGTATGGCAATTGGTAGCGTTCGATTCGGCACGATTCTCGTTGACAGCATCCATATGGAAAGACACACACGCGAGGAATATTCGATCGTGAAGCGTTTTATCCGGAAGCTGCCGAATTGGATTCTCTCGAGACGCAAAGCCGCGTTCGATCGCGCTCGACCGCGTTTTAATTGGAAACGTCGGAACTGAAATTCTCAAGTCGGCAGCCTGCCATGTGAAAGTACTGCGGTCGAAGGCTTCGGATCGGACGATTGAAAAAAATAATTTTATTAACGCGTAACAACCACTTGAAACAAGTTCAGAACATCTACTCTATAATCTTGCTCTTCAAGCCAGCGAATTACCAGGCAGCATAAATAACAAAGACCACACATCCCTCGGAAATAAAAATCCAAATAAATTGCAAACGAATACGCAATACCGTACCAACAGCTATCGGCGAGAATCCATAAATTTCCGACAAAGTTGTTCCAACTTCTTACTTCGACGTCCCTCTTCGCGAATCTTCAGGATCCCCTTGAACAATGTTGCGAAGGCAAGTGGTACACGACTTGTTCCAAAGTAGACTCATCGATGACATAAATCAAACAAACCGATGTAGCGATTCAACGAAGGACAAAAAATGGCAGGAAAGAAGAAAAGTAAGGGCGAATGCTGTTTTATTTTTCCAGGGCGCATCGTTCACCGTGGCCACGGTGTCAAGAAAAGTATGTTGCAGTTCTGCTAAAGGAAAGCAAGAGAGCCAAGAGAGAGGCGCGCTCTCTCGACGGGGGGTGAGTATCGTGCGCCTTGCTCGGGGTGATAATTTGCAAGAGATGGCAGAAATGGATTGGCAAAGTATGTTCTTCTCGCCGATTGAAAAATCCCCTTCGCGGGGCAACCGTGAACGCGTACGCGTGTTTTATTAGTTTATCCCGGCGACTTCAACCCGCTCCGGGACCAGTCTGATTAATGTTGATACGGTGCCCATATTCGACCCCGTAATATCCCAGGCGCTTGGCTCCGTCGATCGTCATTGTTAACGAGGCAGGATAAACGAAGAATTTGACAGAGTCGACGTTGATTTAGGATTAGGAAATACATTCGAGATGGTTGAAATGAAATTGAGTAGGCAGGAAATTTTCAAATTTCGTTTCACCAAGCGTCATATTCTTTGAAGATTCAATTTTTACAACTTCCAATTTCCTCTACTATTTATTACTATTAATTTTAGACCGATAATGAAAAACTATAAAAGCCTTCGACGAGTGGAATTTCTAACCGTAAAGAGTCTTTGAGAAGTCTTTCATAAATCGCACACACGGAGTTGTCAAACTTGGCTCCAGAAATCGAGAACTTTCAATCTCATCCATCGTTATATTTGTCGACGAACAAAGATAGACGAATAAAAATTTGCAATTGGGGTATAGTTAAGGTCGACTCGAAGTTGATAATTGAAAAACGTAAGGTGGGACGAACAGAGAGAATACACGAGCAACTGAATGCTATCGACGACGTCCGCTCAACGTCTGCAAGTAGGCAACACGTCGTCGTATAAAGAGGCTCGCGCCAGCTTAAAGAACCTTAAAGCTCTGTAAAATGAAATTACACGCGACAAATCTCTAAAATTCGAGCTTTAGCACGGCAATGTTCGAAATTTCGGAATACGAGACTTCCAATTTCGATAGCATAAATCGGCTGAAAAAATGCAACGGAGGATTATTACGGTGATTAAATGGTCGCGTGACCCATTAAGCGCGACTATTAATAAGTAATTGTTCATCGAGATCGGCCATAAAGATATCGGGGCCGGGCTCGTTACATACTTAACTCGTTTAATTCGTGAGAGAAAAAAAAAAGAAAAAAAAAAGAAAGCGACTAACAGGGGAAAGAGGAATTCGCAGCGAGGCGTTCGAAGCCGAGCCGGCGGATTTACGGGTTGCCCCGTCGCGGCAGAAATTCTCGTTGCCGGTTAAAACGCGGCCGAAAGTGTTGGAAAACGCGCACTAACTGTCTCGCGCTAGGAAACCTTCGCCGCGAGTAATGCATCCGCGGGCCGTTGAGAAAATCGTAAGTATCCAGCGGGAAAGTATCCGTTTGCACGCTATCTCCGCGAGCCGCCGCGATCGCTATCTGCGAAATTGCCTTAAATATTCCAAGGGACTCGGTTTCGTTCGCGTAAATTATGCAACCATATTCTTTCTATCGTTCCGGCTACGCAACCTCCTCGTTTCAATCGTCTGGAATAACAATTACGAGCTATTTACGGTTTGACGAAATAAAACGAAGATGCCGTCATTTTCCTAGTCTCCTTCTATTTCCAGTAGATTCGGCAATATCGACGCACGCGGCGCGTCCACGCGATTTATTTTTTTCCCAGAGAAAGACTCCTCTTTTTACACATTTCTCGATTTCGTTGTTTACGTTTAACATTGAAATTCTCAAGCAAACAAATTACTTACGAGCTCGTATATCGCGGGAAACAAACGATCGTGAATTTCGAAGAATCTCTTCACCAGTTAGCTGTCACGACCTGTTTGAAGACTTTGAATAGTGTGCACGTAAAACGTGTGGCGAAAGGTAAGCGACCACGAGTATACCTCGTCAAACACAGTGTACGCGTGACTGTTGTAACGTAGGATTAAGTTGCAACGAAATAACTATTTTATTTTCCAATACTATCACTGAAGGGGCTCGTCGTAACACGAAATATCGCCATTTCTTCGTATACTCGCCGGAAACAGCTGGAAAACTGGTTAAGAAATTCTAACATCCGATAACACTTTTCTCTTTGTTCCCTCATTTATCGAGTCAATCGGTACAGCAGTTTCTCAACCCCGCTGCGATGATGGTGGTAAACACAACTGTTGCATATCCGTGTACGAGTATGTTTTCCAGAAAATGACTCGCAGATTGGCTACTACTGCGTAATGATTACGTGGATCTAGCTAATTCCACGAGTGTGGAATTCGAACCGGGAAGAAGCGAGAAATCTTCGGATCCTGCGGTCGCGCGGTCCTGCTCTAAACACTATAATTGGTAGTAAGAGGGAGTATAAAAATTCGATCGTTCAGCCGTAATTTCGTGAGTGTCCGGTGGTGGCGGTCGGCTTGTCATAAACCGGATTTACTGTCGGGCTTCGTGAACTTTATGAGGATCGGCAAAACGGTGTATAACGTGGGCATAGAAGAGGAGGAGGCAGAAGCGACCAATGGCGAAGGGGGAGAAGAAAGGCGTAGGAGGCCGAGGGAAGTCCTCGGAAGGACAGGTTCAAGGAACTCCGCGAATTAGAGAAAATACGAGGCCTGGCTCAACGGTTAATTTCTGCTACCGCGTGGAATTATTGAAAGTGTTTCACGGATGAAACTTTTATCCGATTCTCGTGTTCTGCACGGGGATACGACGATGCTCTTTTAAAGCAGAAGCTACTTCGGCAAACCGATCGCTGTTATTACACCGGATTCTTCGTTTTTCTTCTTCTTTTCTTAATGTCTTGCGTCTGCAAGCTACGTTTCTAGTTAATTAAAGAGGCGATGTTGTCGAGTCCATGTTGCGAGCTTCGGTTTGCCATCTTCTTTTTGCCCGGGATTACTCTTTGAATTTAAATGGGAAGGATCGGATTACGTAGTTGCTTCGTGCCGCGTGAATTTAGATGGAAATTGCGCGATTGTGCGAGGAGTAGCCAAATACCGAAACCATTGATATCCTAACATCAATAGCATCTACCGTGTTACGAGACAAATCGCGCAAAAATCCAATCCAGTCCAAGCACCGTACTATCAATTCATCGTCTTTCCACGCAACAACAGTTCATCTTTCTTTCCCTTTGTGAAACACTATAATGTCATTCCCAGTAGATTAATCTCTTCGGCCCTGTTAATTTATCATTTTAATCTATACTAAAATATCTCTGTCTTTATAACAGAAAGAAAAGAAGAAAAAAAGAAAAACCAGACACAACGGACGAAAACCATTAAAAATTAGAAAAACACCCCCATTGTCAGGTTCCTAAAGATCGCGAGGACGCGTGGAAAAATGGCGGCAGCTCGCGTTTCAAGCTGTCAGAATGTCCCGTCCGGGGATCAGCTCGCGGCACGAGCTACGTAACGCAATTAACCAGCGAGCAATTAATAACCGACCGTTATAGATGCTGGCAGGAATCGTTCGATCGCATGGGATCGCGGGTACCGCTTCGTACGTGCGAGCAATATCGTTTCTATCCCCACCGTTTGTGTTCCACTGTTCCCCACCAGTATCTTTGGTATCGTATCCCCCACTTAGCTGCCTCACCCTCGCTCTGTTTCTCCCGTGTGTGCAGCTAAAACGCAGGAAAGGGAACGTAATAGCCTCGCATGATACACCGCCATTAATCCGTGTATATACCCTTCCATACTTTGGAGGAATAGACACCTCGTACGCCTCGGTTTCATAGCCGGTTCATCAGCCGGATATCTCTCCCCCCCGCTTGCTCTCCTTCGCCTCTTCCTGTCTTTTCCTCTCACTCGCGATGATTTAATTTCGCCCCGTTCCCTCCATCCGAGGCCGTCCTCCCGCCTCTTTCTTTCCAGCCTCTCGCTGCGAGCAACCGAACTTGCAATTCGCAGGCATCGGGTGACTGTTGCGTTTTTAGCGGATTTCCTGGCCAATTCTAAGGGTTGTTCTCGCGATTACGAGAAAAATGAACCAGCGTGACACAGCAGTGGCTCGAGACGGACCGTGTCCATCGTAATTATGTTTGCCGTCTGATCGAATAAAAGCCAAGCTTTCGAGAGGAGAGTTTACGGCGAGGAAACGAGAAACGTAACTATAGCGGATGGTATCGCGGAGGGGTCCAAGACTGCATCTGTTTGTCCGTCAAATTGTTAGAGTTTCTACCGCCGAAGGATGTTAAATAATTGATTCGTCGTATAGGAGCAGCTCGAGTACAGTATCTTTGCAAATGATAAGATATATTAAGGCTACGTGAGTTGTTTCTATCTTGGAACCCGGTGTCTTAGAAAACTCACCTGCAGGAACATTTCGCCATCGAGATGATGATGGTCGTAGGCAGCGAACGCCGCCAATTCCCTCGCCCGGTAATGCGAATCGTGGTGCGAATTTTCTTCCTTGTCTTTGTGCATCACCACTGCAACAGAGAACAGTTTAGCGCTTCGTTAACTCCTTTCAATCGAAACTTTCACCTATAACGCTGTAAAAAAAAAAAAAAAAAAATGATCGCCTCTAACATTATGCACACCTTAACCTTACAGAATCGACGTTAATCAAACGTTACGCGATATACGTACACGTGTCGTGCGACACTTCATCTCCAACATCAAACTTAATATCCGGGGAACAAGAGAAATTCGCAGAGTAAAAAATGATAAAAATTCGGCGGCTTCGACAGAATATTATTTAATGCAAGGATCTGGTTGTCGTACATTTTGCAATTATAGCGTGCATGTTAAGCAAAGGGGTACGGCAGGTGTAACGGGCAACAGATCGACGGCTTATTATAGGGCTTAAAAGGAAGTGTCGCTCACATCCTGTCACGTATTGCCGGATCTTCTCCGCGACCGTTCTCCATTAATCTCCTTCCGTCGTTTGATACTTTCGCCGTTCGGATGACTCGTTCCCCTTTTCCCTTCTCTTCTTCTTTTTCTCGCGGAAGGATTCGACTCGACGACGGGGATTACACAGGCCACCGATAACAACGTCACCTCAACGGTGGAAACCGTCCGTTTCTCTCGAGCGGAAGGATTCGATTTGAGAAGATAAAGAAGGGTTTCGGCCTGTTCGATCGCCGTGTCCACTCTTCCTCTTCTTCTCTTTCTCCGCTGACTTTCGCGCGATAAGAACGAAAATGAAGAGTACAAAGATGAGATAAAAACGAATCGCTCGAAATACAGATGAAATAACCCGACGTTCAGCGCGATTATAGGCTCGGGAATGTCGAGGATGAGTCAGAGCAAGACTAGTCATACGCTGTGACAACAATTACATTACTGTGATAGAGGAGATTATACGGTGGCGGATAGAAGGCAAGTCGTGGACGAAGAAACATTCTGATTTTAGAAAATACAATTGTGTTTTACAAGAGTAATGGATAGTTGGATATTGTAATGTACTAGCTGGAACAGATGACTGTTACCAACTTGGTAAAACGTGTCTAATCGTCGCTATCGACCGGGAGTTTGAAATTGCCATGTGTTCTATGGAACCTAGGAACTGCGGAAAATGTTCATCTACATAGAGTTTTATTATAATATATGCATCTATGTGTTGTAATAAATACCTTGTAACTCGCATATACATTTTCGGTTCTCTTTCAAATTTTGCCGATATAATCGCCACAGTTGCGACAGAATTTGCAAATGTTTCGCGTAACACGTACAATATGCACGTGAAATTCAATGACGTGAAATTTCATGTTAAATCTCCTTGGAACGTTGCGAATCCTATTTGCCCCTTAAAACGAGACCAAGATTGGAACATAAGGATCCGAGGATCGCAGCAAGCTTAGAAATCAACTTTCGTGTTAAACTCTCGTGAAACACGTACATTTTTTTGTTTGCTAAAATGAGACCAAAGATACGAAATATAAAAATCCGAGGATCGCGACAAGATTAAACACGGAACGTCACGTTGAATCTTCTTAAAGACGTCGTAAATTTTCTTGTCCTTGAAAACGAGAACAAGCGTGAAATATAAAAATCCCGATGAGACGTTGGATCTTCTCGAAACGTTGCAAATCCCCTCTGTTCCTTAGAACGAGACTCGGCGCATGAAAGATCCAAGGTTCGCGGCATGGTTAAACACGTCAATTCCAAGGAACGTTTGTTGTCGTTAGGGCACCAAAAACAATTCACTGGGAGGTTCGAACGTGGAAGTGAAACCTGTCGTACGGCGCGCGCGCACAGCCAATGTGGGGACCCTGAGGTCGACACACGATTTTCGTATCATTTACACGAAGAAACCGATCGCGGCCGGGTAAAATACGATATTTCAGGAGTTGCAGGCCGAGGTGAAGTGAAAGCACCACGTCGTATCACCGCGTCGTTGTCGTTGCAGACCGTGTAACGAATAAGAACAAGACCACCTGCGAGGTCCGCCGGCCGGAGAGCCGGATGATACGAGTCCGCCGCGCCGATGCGTTTCGAAAGTGAACAACCTCCTCGTGGAGCATTTAGCGTCGAAGGGTATCGATGCGTGCATGAAAGATGTGCGACTTGGCCGATGGCCGCTCATAAAAAGGTGCACGCAATGTTCCTCCAGTGAAGCACGCGTGCGCCACGCGACCCTCCAGGCCAGTTTTCATCGTACTTACTTAGTACTATCCTCCTACTACTCCTTTACGACAGCCACTCTATCCAGGAAGAAGCTGGCTCAAGATTAATCACCTACGTTGCCTTTCAATGTTCTTTATCTTTAATGGCGATGATGGAATTCTGCTTTGCAAACGTTCAACACAGATTACCGCATGTAGAGAATGTAGCAAGCGATTGAGCCTGCAATGGAAAGTTCTACTTTTTCCACTGAAAATGTATCATCGAGACTGCTTAGATTACTCGGAGGCGCGGGACGCTTGAATAATTCCGCGAGTAGAAATACGGAAACGTCGTTTACGAATAGAAATATCTTGCACGTAGAGACATCATTTGATTTTATTTATTTTATAAACACGCATTTTACAATAGTAAATATAAGATAAATTGTAAAGTTTGTAGTTCACCATGGTGTGATATCTATGAAAACGATCTCCCATGTGCATTCTGGGTTTACTCGAGCAAGTGTCACAGCAATCACTCGTTTGACCTCTGCCATCCATTCGATTCCTATTAGAGCACACGACGCAGTCCCTCTTTGCAGCTTTCCTCATTACGCGAAGTTTTCCGTTTAACCTGATTTCAGAAATTGATGTAGAGACTCTTCCTCTATCGTGACGAAAATCTCCTGTGAATGCGCCAATGCTTTCTCTTTTTTATTGTGCTGTACAGTTTTACGGAGAATGTATCAATTAATTATCGATATCTCCATTCCCCAGAAAAACAGTTTCCGCCACCACTTGACGAAAACGTAGAAGCATCTTCAGTGCAATCATGCTAAAAACATTGGGCTCCTAAGCGGAGCATTCGGATTTACGGAACGAATGACGCACGTCTCCGTAGCGGAGCCAACGGAGCGCCAAGGGTTAAAAATATGTCTCCGATTTTCATCAACAATTTCATACGTATTTTTAACCGATAATTTCAGTTTCGATCGCGGCAAATTATCTCGATCTTTCCGCCGTTAGCGAAACGGAATAGGAAAGTCAGCGAAACGGTGAGCAGTAACAGGTTCCTCCTGGCGAGGAACGGGAAGGAATCGTCGAAAAGGAACGTTTGAGAGAAGGAACGACGCGTGCTGGAAGGATGAGCAACACGGAGGTTGTTCACTCGTAAATAGTGGCACGCAATGTCGTGAAGCGGCCGCGTTCTGCCACGCGACCCTCTGGGACAGGATCCCATTTAGGATGGCCGTTGGGATAACGGCGTACCGCAGGATACGATGCTGCGTTCGCTTTATTTACCCTAACGACAATTCGATTTTCAATGCTCTTTCATTCCGTCTACGGCTAATGACCGTGGCTAATGCTTCCCCGATCGATGACTCTTCGCGTTTCCGGCAGAATTCCTGTGTCAAACGACCGTGCACCAGAGTATTTGCAGAACGATCCACTGATTTCAGAGGGAACGAATCGATGTGAATGGGCGACGTGTAACTCTTCGCCACGGTCTTTGTATGAAAACGATCGTACAGGTGTACGTAGAAGCAGAGCAAACGTAAATTTCACGCTCGTGTTCGTCATGTAACATCGTCGTAATCGGTCAATTTTTACGTTATCTTAATTTGCAGTTTGTTTCAAAAGTATCGAGACTCGTGGACGCGTTTTTCGTATGAGAATTGGAATTTTATTTCAATTAGAGAGAGAAAGAGAGAGAAAGGATGCGTCACATTCCGATTACTCTCTATACACTTTTATCAAATTAAAAGATATAAAATGTTAGAAAATATGTACGTTATTCAAGGCACAACTAACACACGGAAGAAGCGCTTGCGCGTCATTATACATCGATTCTACCTGTCACAGACCACTGTCTTCGTTTCAATGTTGAATTCATCCTTAAAATAGGGGTAAAAATAAAAAATAGGGTTGCACCACGTTCGAATTACCCCACGATAATCGTTTTTCACGATAAAGCGTCATTTAAGAAGAGCACGGCAGCACTGCAAATCTCTCGTTCCACGTTCGTCACGGTTCGTCACATTTACTTCGATTTCAAGTTCACAAAGCAGATACGGAAACTCGAGAATGCGCCCGATTCGACTCATTTCGCGTTTATTCGCAGCAAAGGAGAGTTAGAAAAGAGCGCGGTATCGTCGGAGATGATCGTGTTCGAGCGACTCTCGTGGGAAGCCTCGTTCTATGTGTCACCGGAAGAAAGGTGTCGCGGACGTCACGGAAACTGCGCGAAACAACGCAACTGGAAGAAACGTGAAATAAAGAAAAGCATCCGTAGATTAGGATCAATCCGTGCAACAACGAGAGATTGGCACGGCGATGAGTCCGTGAGATCCGTGTTAATAATTGCGCTTCCTCGCGCAAGGTCGACTCGCGAGGAGGCCGACGGACTGGACCGGAAACGACAGAATGAAAAGTAGCCAGAGGCCAATCGGAATGCGCGAACCGGAGCGATGGCGTACGGCTCTTCATGGACGCGTGAATCTGTTCGTGTGCACGCTTCGAAACGCGTGAAACACGATCTTACACACGAGGGAGCGAAAGTTTACTCGTCATGCTTGTTTGCCGAACGATTTAGGCTACATTTCGAGTCTGACACGCTTACCGAGCCAAAGGTGACGGCAATTGAATTAGTCAAGCTGTTGACTATCGGGCGTGGACGTGTCCATCATTCGTTTATCGTCCAATTTTCTACAGAAAGCAGAAGCTGTCGAGAGCACGTTTCACGGGGGCTATTTTGTTCGAAGTTTGTTCGGTGCTGCGGTGAGAAGGAAGACGAGTTAATTCGTCGATGTACGCAATTGTCAATCACCTGGATACAACAGTTTTACTTGAGAATCTCTTACTTGCAATATCATTCTTTGATTTCATTTCATTTAATTTTCATTTTATAATTCATAGAATTTATAACTAAGCACCGTTTCACGTAGCTCGATAGAAATTTAATATTTTACAGAATTTACTACCAACAACGGGGGGTAACACTTCGATTCGAAAATCTTCCATCTTCATTAGTTGTTTCTAATTGTAAAAGTCAATCACATCGATACGATGGTTAAACGTAGTCAGTATCAAATATAATTAATACTACAGAAAAGAAACAAGAAAAATATTAAATAAAATATTCAAAATATTCAAGAATACTTGTAGAACTTTATAAGAGTGAATTACGTGGCGCATCGAGCCAATGGAAATTATAATTTGTTATTTGTTAGTTTATGATTCCAGAAGCTTCTGCTTAAACCGGTTAGAATATGCTTTTATAATTGGATATATCAAACAGGATGGCTATCGCTGGTAATAAAATGACAGAAAGGTTCGATTTGGCAAAAGTGACGGAGGAAATTAAAAATGGTCCGTTGGCACGCCCATCGCATGGGCCACGTGGACTCAAACAATCAAGCGGCGGCACGCGTATCGACGCGTTGATCGCCGTGGACGCTTCCTAATTGGAATCGCATCCGACAACGCCGATCCCATTAATCATCGATCGATTATACGCTCAAGGAGATAATCACTTACTTAACCATTCACTTAGCCCGAGCCCGGACGAGTCGGCCTGCGTGAAACGCATCGTCATCCTGACGAAGGAACAGGAATACCTTGTCTGTTATGAACGTTATTTCGACTATATGTCTAAATAAGAACAGCAAAATAGACGTAAAACGAACTAATCAGGCGACGTATCTTTCGATAGCTGTAGCTTCTGCTTTTTCCCGTAAGAAAAATTGACGATATACTTAGGGTTAAGTACGTCTTTTAAGTGCTTTGGAATATCGAGTATCTATTTTCAAAATTCTTCAAGTCTTCGAGAAATCAATATGATACGCGACAAATAGAACGTACGTGCTTCTTCGAAGCGCGTTTAGAACAAATCTGACGACTCGAAACGTACTTAAATTGCACTTGAAGTGGTCGAATGCACTCGAGGTGCAGTAAAATATACTTGTTGCAACTTCGATAGAAATTTCACGCTTCCATCGATGTTCTTTTTTTAAATATATAACGTGAAACAAACGTTTCGAAGAAAACACGAAACGACGCTCGTCTCCCCTCCGAAATTAAAAATTATACTCTCGAATCTTCAGCGATTTCTCGATTGGACAAACCGAACCGGCTGGTATTAACCTTCCGAACCTTGACGAAGAACTGCCTCTCTCGCTTCTGCATTCACCATCAGAATTCCAATTTCTCCGACCAGTTCAATTTCACAGGAAAGCAGCCCAAAATTTTACCCCTTTTTAGCAACCCCCGACGACTTCCTTCCTAATGCTAAATGCACTTACAAATACGTTAGCTTTCGCCCAAAAAGCCGGCGATCGATCATCTAACAGCTGGCCTCGGCGTCTAAAGCTTCGACATATAATAAGAGCGGAAGCGAATCGCACGCCAACGAGGGACACAGAAGTCGCCATCGTCGTTCAAGATTCCTGGCGGGGCGAACGAATATGAAAGATTAGGCGCGAGGCACACACACACGCGCGCTCTGTACAATTCTCGGTTGATTATGTCGCGAAAACGAATGGCTGGCGCGCGATAAGCAGCGAGACGAAGTGGTTTTCGTCGGGTAAGAGCCGCGAAAAAGTCTTTTTTCCATCGGTCCCTGGCGGCTTTCTGAAAAACCACCGATCCTCGGCGTTTTTACCCGGGAACCTCGTAATCCCCTTATCCCGGCCAATTATCGCGTATTCTTCCTCCCCACGCGAACCAATTACCTCCGCGGCGAGCGTTCCGTAGTGTCGTGACCTTTCGCTGCCGCCGTTCCTCCGCCATACTCTTCGGCCATTATTTATCTCGACCGCGGATCTATAGGCTCCTCGAACGTTTTAATTGCCCGTTCTAAAGTCCGTGATCTGTTTTGCTCGCGGGCCTGTCCGACCTCGCGGCACGGCTTTGCTCAACTAGACATTGAAAGCACAGTAGAACTCCATTTATCCCAACTCCGTTTATTGCAACGAAATTTTAGTTAATGCTCGGCTAGCACGTTCCACGTACGAGCGTTTCCTACTATCCGCGAGGAAAGAGATGGAAAGCATCGTTTTTACTTGGTTTCGTTTAAAGACTGGCTACAACGCATGGTTAGATATCGTTGAGAAACGCTAACGTTGAGAAAGGAAGAATAATGTCGATACGCTGTTCGATACATACGTCGACTCTGAACGTGTTTAAATATCGAATTATTCGGTTTTTATCTCGATGACAAATAATCGTACCTCGTCGCATTTAATATCGGGCATTAGCGACGATTAAAATTCAAAGTAAGATTATTCGGCAATTCCACGAAATCTTTCTTCCATCGTTAAATCACGCTTCCAGAGTCTTCCAAACTCGTACTTAACACCCTTCGTAATTTCCTTGGCTGTATCGAATTATTGCATTTACGTCGTGCAGCAAGATTGAGCAATTGTTGTCGATACGCAAACCGCTTAATCAACAACAATCGCGATAATTAATAAGAGGAGGATAATTGATTCCCAAGAAGGGCGTTTAGATTTCTGGCAGGTGATTGCGCGGCGGCTTAGCAACGTGGTCTTTGACGGTTCACGCAAACCGTTGGCTCCGCTTCGTGGAAATAATTAGGCCGCGATTTCGATTCTTTCGCGTCCGGTGCGCGTTACCAGAGCGGAAATCGCGGCACGGCCGAAAGGGACGCGATTTCGCGCCGATGAAAAAGGAAAAGATACGAGGGAAGAAAGAAGCAACAAACTTTCCGGCGTAGCTGGATGCGAGAAATTGGAGGAAACGAAGTTAACTCGCGGTCTACCTCTGTCGGACGATAATAGCCGTGAAGAGAGATCATTAGCCGGTCGTAACGAGCGATCGTACATACGCTCGCGTTGCTGATCGACGATTTATAAAGCAACGACCAATTGGGTAATTACCTGGCCGCTCCTTTGTGCTCCTGTCCCCTTTCGAATCCTGCAAACCATACGAATCCACGCAATACGAAAGCATCCTTCCATGTTCGCAGATTGAGAGTGTGGTTTGCAGTATTTCTTTATTCGACGATCGACCGCTTCGGATTTTATTTTTAATTCTTTGCACTTCGTGGTTGGTCCGACCGTTCTCTACATTTCTTTCAAAGAATTTCTACAACTGTTCGACGAAGAATACTGCTCCTTTCAGGGTATTCAACCCCTCCCTCCCCCCGCCCATTATCATAGAGGGTGCAAGCTGTGTCAAAACCGAGCGAAAGAAAATGCGTTTCTTCGATCGTTTTAATTCTTCAGCCGTGCGATATATTCGAACTCGAAGTTCCTGAAAGTTAAAAAGAAATACGCGAATATTTAAATTTCCACGATTCAAAAGCAAAAAGACAGTTACAAGAGAAACATCGTCCAAACTTTCCAATTTCAGTCTCAATAGAGTTCTTTCAACGAATCCTATCTACTAGGTTGTCGGAAAAGTTTCTTTCGTTTTATAAGGAAATAATGGATGCACAACGTTTTTCGCTTTATATTATTTTATTGAATTACGTGTGATCGTAACAATAGAAGTGGAACAAAATGGATCGTACAAAATTCAATCAAATAATATGAAACAAAAAAGGGTTGCGCATCTATTATTTCCTCATGAAACGAAAGAAACTTTTCGGACAACCTAATATATATATATATATATATATTCCTCGAGCTCTGAAAGTTCTCCTAGACGATTTACATCCGAAACGAAAGCCTTCAAAAGTCAATAACGACACGTCGATATTCCGATCTTCTCGAGTGCGTGGAATAACGTCTACCCATGTATTCAACCCCCGAATCGCATCGGGCGCGAACCGTCAGAGCGAAGCGAAAAGAAATTGCGTCCGCGGCGGGGTATATTCGGCGCGTATACACGATCTGATATCGCTCGTCGGGCAGAGCCAGACGCCGACAGTTTTTATCGAGGCGACGAGCCAGCAGCAGCACAGCCGAGGAAGAGAGTAGTTTCGCAAGCGCTCTTTAGTGCTCGACGCCACGATACACGGCCGCTCGCGACCGGCCCCTGCCGCCTCTCTCTATGTACAGTGACCGTATAAAGTAATCCGTCAGACAGAAGTGGGGTGATAATGCATGAGTGCGGTTGCCCCGCCCTATCCCTGTAACCGCGATAAGATCTCTCATTACGCAACGAAACGGACCCTCTGCCCGGCTAGACTGTTATCCTTAGACAGGAACTCTAATAAACCATACGTATGTGGAAATTTATATTTTCATTTCGGGACTCGACGTGTCTCAAACGTCCGACAACCCCTTTTCAAAGGGGCTGAAACCCACTGTCTCAACGTCTCTGCGCGTTCGTTCGAACTTTCGACTATGTATTTGTATCGTCTTGTATTTATTACGGGTAGATCCCTCGTTGATGGCTATGGTTTATTAAAGATGCAAACGTGCACAGAACGCATGGAAAACGTGCAAACGTAGGAAATATTTAAAGCGTATAAAGTCGCTTGCTACAATTAGCAGAATACCATTACGAGTGCCATTATTGTATCAGTTAAAATTTCCATGCAAATTCCCAGTCTGATGACAATATTAATTTGCATAAACCTCTACCTGTTATTTATTACTAATAACTTTAACGATAAAGTTAACTGTTCCGATGACGAATGATGTTTAAATATTTTGAAAATAGCATGGTGTAGACCAGAGTTCTAGATGCTTGCTGTGTTAGCTATATTCGTAAAACTTCATCGTCTAATGGGAATCATAAATTTGCATAAAAGTCTGGTCTGGTTAGCGCGAATATCTGCTAACGAAAAGATTAACTCGTCTAGTATTTACCGATAAGTTTGCTGAATCTTCTGAAGACAGAATAGCACAGATTCGATCTTCGATATTTCTCCTGCTAGCGAGCAAAAGTTCCGCAAACGTAGAGTTTCGCGTAACGTCGTATTGGCAAAGACGTTAATCTCGGATGTTTCGTAAAAGATTTGTATGAAGTTGAAAGGGAAAAATTCTGGGCTGATGACAAAGCGGATTGATATTCGCCGTGGCATTAGAGCGGATAGTCAGCAACAGGACCATGTACCCGGTGCAATTACGAATGATTACACGTCGCGGGAGGAAATGTGCACGCGGCACGACATGCGCGTGTGTCATAAACGCGACTAACGTGCCAATTTGTATCTATTGTTAATTAGCTCGCTAACAGCGAATTATTCGCGGACCGTGAATCGCCTTGTCTCTCCCCCTTTTCTCCCTCTCCTGTCCTCTCTCAATCAAAAACTTTCTGTTTTATCGTGCGCCGTGTTTCCACCTATCCTGTGTGAACGCCTCCAGTTCGATAATTATAATCAATTACACCTCGATCACTCGGTGTGTAGGAAATATAATATAACCATAGAAATATCGTTCGAATTCAAAGCAAATTTTATTTTTCGAAATAAAATTTTATCGACTTTCGTTTAGACAAGATCTTATTAACACACGGAAACTCCATCTTTCCTTCGAGACAATTTTATCATCACAATCTAAATTTTCTCTTTCGAAAAGTTATTCTGTGGACATTTGTATCGCCATATGGAGTGTTTTTTTTTTAAATAAGAAAAACGGGGAAAATTCGAGAGGAGAACACGGTGAAACAGAATCGCAGGAAAACAGTCCTTAATGCCAATGGACTCGTGTCAAGGTGATTTCAGCCGCAATCTTGTAGCGGAAACGCGGCGCACACAGACACGGTCGTGTACCATCATCGTCGACGTGGTCGTCATTGGTTATCGTTCGGCCTGTAATCCATATTTCTTTCAACTTTAACTCGGGCTTCTCGTTGCTATCGCATCTCGGCATTTCGAGAATGTTACCCTTAAAAAACGAGGGACGTTCACAGTGCGACTTTTTCCGCTAATATAATAGTCGAGCTTTTCAGACCAGATTGTGGTAATAATAAACGAAGTAGGCCACGCGAGTGACTTACGTGTAGAAACACGAACGATAGAGAGAGAGTCGATAAATAACGCGGTGTCAGGATGTTTTAAAAATATTTTAAAACCTTAGGCTGCTACTAAATCCACCGAGTTGCTAGATTTTATGGTAATCGAGCGACGCGAATTACTTTGTAAAAAGCTGATTATGCTTGGAAACGCGATCAATCTACCGAGATAGAGTCTCTTCCCTGAATAGCTCGTTAAACGAGGAATATTTAACCGCCGATGACTTGACTTGAAAACGTAAGCATGTAACAATGTACGTAAGTATACAACCTTGGGGCCTTAAGTTATGCTTTATTTTTTAATATAAAATACCTGTCAGTTTATCGTCTGACAAAAATCTCTGACCAGCAAGAAACTGTTTTAATGTTGAGAATATATGAAGGTTTCAGGAGACCAGATTCGGATGAAAGATATACTTCGATTCAGCTTTTTACATTTTGCCTATCTGCATTGATAGAATACTTGTTCGGAGCATTATCTTGTCTATAGTCTATTACTTCACCATGGATTCATGGTTTCGATCTCAAACGCTGAGATTGTAAGCACACTATACACGCTATTGATAAAATATTGCAAACTATTATTCCAATTATATCTGGATCTACTAATTTTATTAATAATTCCAAGTTAATGCCACAAACGTCTTTTACATTAACCAGATCTTTCGCGAAACACTTTCCCCGGACACAACGTATAAATCGTAGGACGATTTTGAAAAAATTCTACGTACTCTATAGAAAATACCTATAATAATTCCAATCTTTCGATTAATATAACGCGTCGATCTGCTTAATGATCGCGTCTCGCAACAATGGCAAACTGTTCAACGTGTTCCGAGCACATAACGATATATATGTTCGTGCAAAGTGTCTACAACAAGTGTTCGATCACTTTGCTGCACCGGTGTACAACTCGCGAACTTCTCAACGCGCCTCGTTCGCTCAACCTCAACCGAAAAGGTTCTAATTGGACCAGAACGATTACTATCTCCGATCTAAAACCCACAACGATCTGCTACTACCCCTGGGTAGCACCGGGCCCCTCTTTAAGATCGTGATCTCGATCCTGAGACAAGCGGAGTCAGAACGTAAGACTAAAATTCGAGGGAGGCGGACGCACGAAAGACCGGACTCGAAAGGCAAATCACATTATAATTAGCGCGTACAGCTGTAGATACGAGGGCAAATTGTATTAATGCATTCCGTCGTCTCTATCTAAGCGGCTATAGCACGGTGTCCAGCGGCGGAGGGCAGCTGTCGGTGGCGAGGCATATACTGCCTCGCGACACGACATCGTCATTTATCACCGTGCTTCGGGCTGCGGCTCGTGTGCCTTTTCTACATTACCTAATGAGTTTCATAACCGAATTAAATTTTTCGGCCCGTCCGGGTAAACGGGGCTGGGCGTCGTTAGGCCTGGCCACGGCATTAAAACCTCGCGGCCAAGATTAATCTGTGCTTCCATTAGCCGCTAACGGTGTCCCCCAACACCGCTCCCTTCCTCGTGCGCTTTCAGTTTACTTTGAATTTTTCATAGATCCGTGAATTATTCAGCGTTCTATGATTTCACGCGTCTCCTTTCGAAACTTCATCCTATTTGCTCTATTTCCTTTGCCGATCTTCTTAGATCCGCGACCTCTCGTCTAGTACGACCGATTTCGTATTTTTCGCAACTTAATTGTCTGCTTTCTTCGTGTTTTCACTCTCTCGTTTTGAATTTTTCTTAGATTCGTCAATTTCTCATGCAGCCTATGATTCTTTGAATTTTTCTTACGCCGATTCGGTTTACTTTATACGATAATCGAAGGAAGATGTACGTTTGGAAAGAGTTATGGAAGTGACGCAGCAAGGATAATAGGTATAAGTTTCTGCGCGGTGAGGTTCATTCGGAAGCGATGTGCCAACACTCGAAAACCTGTGCAAACACTCGTTTGTTCGTCGCTCGTGGCGGTTCAATCGAGCCAAGGATAATGTATTTTGCTTGTTCGCCTCGCTGCCGGTCCTCTTGGCTGTCCAACTGTTCGGGTTCCACTTTCTTAAAATATTCCAAATGATAATTATGTTAGCCCAGGAGCCGACATTTTAAAGTCCCGATGGCGCTTGTTATGCATTCTTTATCTTAAAGCCAATACCGCTACCTACTTAATTTCACATATTCTCCGACACCGACTGCTAACGATAACGTTAACACGAGTTTTTTCACCGACCTATCTTTTCGCGTCGCGTCACACCGATTCACCAATTCCAACGTTGAGTTACGTAAATTTCAGAAAATCAAAATCTTGATTTTTCTCTCTCTTCGTATTTCAATTTTCATAGAGTCGATCAGCAGCGTGGCTTCCGAGAGACTCGTACGTCGCCGCACCAACTCCAAGTTGATAAAATAAATCCCTTAACAAATGGAAATGGAAATGGAAATGGAAACACGATGAAGAAGAGTGCAAAGGATTGCAAGTTGGATTTTCTATCGGAGATTCGATGCAACGAAGCGATAAACAGTAGTATCATCGATGGTCCGCGAGCCTGCGGGAATCCGAAGGAACAGCGTCCCCCCTGCTCGCCGTTCTAACTAGAATGGATCGCCATAATTTTTCAGCTAACCGAAACGTCCCGGGCCGCAAACGAGCCTGACAAAATACGGAAGGTGGGAATACATTATCCCGGGTCATTTGTACCGGTCTCCCTGTTTCCATGTTCCGTGCTCCGCGATTTCATGATCGTCCTCGATGATTTGTGATTGTCGTTCCGCCGACGGACCAACAAACTCCTCCCCTTCGGACAATCTTCGAACGATCTCTCCGGAAACCGTAGAAATACTGCGAGCACGCTTCTCGTTCCTCGACCACTTATTTTTAGGCGGATATGTTGCAGGATTAACTTTTCAATTTTGTTGAACCTCGGTCGAATCTCTAATTTCGGAACTTTTAATCTTCAGCGGATTTCTATGCCAGAGTCGGCATTTTCTACACTCTTCTAGGCTTTTCTATGTAAATTACTGGCTCGAAGATTCCAAGCTTGTAGATTTTGCTTCGCGATATAGACACTTCGTGTTTTTGCACGAGCTATTGAACTTGAAGCGAAGAGTTTGTAGATTACATTTTTGAATTTTCGAGACATTTATGATCCTCGTAAGCCTGCAACAGCGGCGCTGTTAACAAAAGGACGCTGTATCGCAAAGACAACGTTGGTTTAAACAAGTTTCGCGCAAATAAATGATCAGGAAGGTGCGTCGAATCGCGTAACGATTACTTCGATCGAAAATACACCGTTTCGAAAGAAGCTACACGTGGTTGAAGTTTCATCCGAACAAATTCCACGTCCGTGTAAGAGCGTAAACTTCCAACGATAGATCGAAGATTCAAGTTTCTCGAAGTCTCTAGATTCCAGCCTACGGCGCAGATATTTTCCAACAATTTCATCCATCGAATACACTCGACTAGAGTCGTCCGTTTCCCAAAGGACGAGTATATCGCTGAGCGAAATGAACAAATCCCCCGAACGAAAAGTCACGCCTCAAGAGAGACATTTGCTCGTCGGAGAGGCCGCTAACTGGCCGTATTATAATAATTACAGGACGAACGCAAGCTGTTCCCCTTGGTGCGCGGGGTGCTGCTGCGCCTCTCTGGTTTAACCCTCGTCCCAGGGCCGTCTGTCCTCGATCATCCGGACCGTTTCGCGATCGAGCTGCAACCTACGTCATCCGCCTGATTTTATCGAATTTAATTAGCAAACGAACTGGCCAAGGCAATGACCGTGACTGGCCGCTCTCTTGCTCGAAGCCACTGAGCGGCGACCATTAAATTTCGATTAATCCGTCTTGCGCACTCTTCTTCCCTCGTGTGCAATTATTTTGTCCCGTTCGAGGACGTCCATGCTGAGTTTCGTGCTTTCACGGTTCCGCCGTTGCTCAATGCCTCGTCCTCGCTGCCACTGACTTTATCCATTGTTCCAGAGTTATCTGGCAAAGTGATACGCGCCGTCTTTTTCCCAAAATCTGATAAATACGCGAAACAGCGTGTGACGTATTTGTATTTCGGCGTGAGGCAATTACACCGATGTTTATGGCAATTTATACGAATTCAAGACGAAGGAACGTCGAAAGAAGAAAATGAAATTCATCTGTGAAAATCTCGCTAGGAGCATGCTACTGCGATTACAAGCTTGAAAGACTCTGTTCAACGTGAGCTTTGTGGCAAAGTCTACGAAATGTCTAAGAATCTAAGGACGTGTTATAATTATCGGCTCGCTCGGGCAAAATTTTCCAGAAGACGACGGTAGCGTAAAAAGGCAGACGTGTCAGAGGCGGTCGATGGAAATTAATTAGGCAACAAACGCGTGTATGATTACGGCAAAATCGATCGACTAATGACACAGAGTGCGCAATGCCGCGTTTCCGATTGCACGCGTACCTGCGCGAGCCGATGCAGAAAAAGAAAGGCGCACTTTTAATGCGAGACAAATCCAGCGAGCGAGTTCGAGGCATCGATTAATAGCCGCCGGCTCGCAATTACAGATTTTATCGGCGGTGCATCTTCCTTTGCTCGAGCGTGCTTTCTCGCTCGAAAATAATAATACATCGCGGCAGCTTGCAATAATAAAAACGGAAGCGTTATTATTTGAACTGAGAAATTAAAGCGATCGGCCCCGCGGCATTCGTTTATTAACGTCCGTCACGTATTCCTTCGCGAACGCGACACTCCGCCGAATAGCGCTGACAGATATTATCGAAACTCTCGCCAAATTGTCCCTTGTCTAGTCGTCTGATGCGTGCGCGCACCAGTTTTAAACCATCGAGTCTGTTTTAGCGATTGACGAATTGCAGTCAACGGGTTTAAATTCATACTTGTTCAAAACGCTTGCAGATAGATCAACATTTTTGTCTGTCTTTATACGTCATTTTTTTTTTCTTTTGGTTTATTTGTCTGAGATAAAACAAAAGATCTTACGATGGAACTTTCAATTTCTATTCAATTCAACTTGACGGAGAGTAACGTATAAATAATCACGTGTAGGTTCGTTTGAAAATGAATTTCCCAGAACAAAAATACTGTTTGAGCACCGGAAACGCGACTATGGAAGTAGAATGCGACGAACAAGTCAGACTAGGTCATCTAGTCACGACCAAAGACTCTGACGACTTATTAGGTGGTCAGTCGTAAGAATATTGGGACTCTTGCAAATCGTGATTATTAATATACAAGCTATTAATTAATTCTCCATATTTTGGACGTAGAAATATTTACTGCTCGTAAAAGAAATACCAAGTAACGCTCTACTCTAAACCGAGACTTTCTAAACGGCGCTTACGACGATCAAATAAAACTGTAATACACTGTGAGCTTAAAGTACGCTTGCAACATCTACCCTGCGTAAAATTTCTCTTGCAACACCATTTTCAAGCAACTTCGTACGGAATTTCCGAATTCACGAAAGACTTCCAGTCTTCTGTGATCGAAAGAATCAATTTGTGGAAACGTCTGACATTTAATCCTTGAAAAGGATCGTAGCAGGAGGAGAAAATGCAAAAAGGTGAAAAAAAAAAGAGAAAAAAGGAGGGATCATAACGCTGAGAGCAAACGAGGCGCGTGCAGGTTGATTCGATTACACAGTTCAAATGAAATTTGTAATTTAATTAGTTTCGTAGTACCACGAGGCAGGACTTTTTGCCTTCTTTGAGAGTTCGCGTGCCCGCTCATACACGTGAGCTCGGAGGCCGGCTGCCGAATTCAAATTAACCCCCCGCACAAGCTCGGTAGCGGCAATTTTCTATTCCCACTCTGTCATTCTCGATAAACCGCGTGTAATGCTCGAACGCGGAATTTCCAGCGACGAACGCGACTCCACGGATAGCGAAATTGCACGCGTGTTAATCGGGAAACACCAGCCACTATATCGCGGCGTAGTACAACGAAAGGCTGACTGAAGAGGACACACGCCTCTCTCGCTCTCTTTGGAATTCTTGCCTCGAATTCGCATTATTTCAACACCGCTGGAACTGTCAAAGCGGTCCAAATTGACAATTCGTAAGTTCCCCTAGAAATTCGGTAGACTTACAGCGGTGCATTTTCAACGATTTTAACGGGATCATTTTCTTCACATATCTTCCATTTAATGATATAAATTCGATAGTTCGCCTCGCTAGTTCCTGTCAGAGGAACTTTTAACGAGTATTTTCCAATAAAATCTTCGATAGCTTTGTAAAATTGCAATGGATGGTCTGCAATCTCTCATCGAAACGTTCATGTTATAATGGTATTGTGAATGAAATCTCACACGTTCTTACGTCGCTTTAGTAATCGATAAAGTCGAACAAACTCAGCCGAGTTTTCTACCGTTATTGTTATTAAACGTTCGACGAAGAATGCAAAAGTTATTGTACGCGAATTCTGAAGAATTAAAATTTCACCCATGGCGGCGTTTTAAGGTTGCAATTGAAACAAGCGGGATTTAAGCAGCGGAATATTCACCTAGTTTCTAAGTGTTCGATGCCTCACGATGCAAATCCGTTTCCAAGTGTCGTGAACGTGTTTCTAAGCAGATGTTTCGCCACTTAGCGCGCATAAGTGCCGCTCTATTGAGCAGCTGTTTGTTTCACGCGGGCCGCGATTTCTAACGAACTTCTAAATTACCGTTTTTGCGTCTGATTACGATAATATCTGCGCAGCTCGTTAGGAGGCCAACGGAAAACAGCCTGAACCTTTGCTAATGCACCGCAAGCGGAATAGAGATACGACACCAAACGAGTCAATCGTAGAAAGATTACGACTGCAGTAAATCACTGACATCTCCGCCCTTCGGTTGTAAAACTCACAAAAGATTAATCAGCATATCCTTGATTAGCTGCTTCGCTTCCTACGACGTATATCAAAATTGGCTCCGCGATAGAAAAGCGATTTGTAACGATGGGACGAAGATATTGCTACACGACGTTTCGCATGCGTGCATTGAAATCACCTGCTCGAGCTTGATACCTCATCTCTTTTGTAATAACGAGAGAGAGAGAGAGAGAGAGAAAAAAGAAAGAAAGAAGAAAGTTATTAAAACAAACGTCAGTAATCTCCTACGCAAATATATTAATATCACTAGTACAATTTTACGAGTCATAGGTCGTAAATTGCGCTAATAAAGTTTCTTGTACAGTAAAATTGTACGACAATGGATGAAATAAAATTCATGTAAAGAAACTTTACAAATTACAAATCATTCGATTTATCATATTCGTGGTAAAATTGTAAAACTACAGAAGAGTAAGAGTCAGTTTGTTTGCAACTTATAGCGCGGGAGAGGCTTCGATAGAAAATTTTCATTCATCTTACGATATAAATAAGTTTCTCGTATAATTTTTATTTAATCAGCGAATAAGTTAAAAGAGAAGAAGATTCTTAAAACAAACTTCGCATTTAAAATTACAAATGTTCAGCCCTGCGGTATAAATAAATATTCTTCGCCGGAATTTTTGATTTAATTAGCGAGAATATGATAATAATACACGGCACTTGCGTTTCTTTTTCCTTTTGCAGGGAAATTGGATTACCGAAGATCCGGCGCGTGAATCAAAGATATCGTGTCGAGTGTTGGAGATATCGTTATTCCAAGTCAGCGGCGCGTCGCGGCGCGGCGTCGTCCACGGCAGTCGGTGGGGTGAGTTCGGCTCGGGGGTTGCCAGTTATCGCGGGACTAAATCAGGCGGCAATTAACGGGCTAGGCCGGCAGCCGGCAAACCGTGATACCACTCGAATTCAAAATTTCATTAATTAATGTGCCTCGAACGAATAATACTTCTCCCTTCTTTTACCTTGGCGCGTGTTTTTCCACGCTTCGCTCCGCTCTCTGTGTCACGGAACACGCCCGCCTTGTAACGTTTACGACCTACACGTTGCTTTCTTCGCTAATGCTTCAAATTACAACGTTCAATGATCATACGCGACGAAATCGAGACTTTCGTGTTTTTCCAAATTTCCACCTGTCTTTATTTCAAATTTAATCGCCGCCAATGAAGTTGATTAATTTGAGATATTAAAAATTCGACTTTTACATCGCTGCGAACGAAAATAGCAATGATCTGCAGCTTTCACAATGCGTTTCTAATAAATAAAATATAGTTCTTCGGTGGAGCGGAGAGACGAAGGAAGAATCGAGGCGAGTAAGCATGCAAGAAACACATTTCAGGGTTCTAAGACACTGGAAACCTTTCGCGGTGGATCGCAGCATGGACGCGCGGATCTACAGCTAATCCACTTATGGTATCCGATGTCGAATACACTGGCCGGTGTTCGGTTTCACCGTAAATAACAAGACGAGCCGGCTAATTCGCAAATCTTCTCAAAGCGCGAGATCCGATGTGAAAGGCATGATCCACTGTCCGTGATAGAGAGAAGAACGCATCACCGACCGAACTTTCCAGCTCTCGTTCGCGGATTACGCGCGACAACTCTACAACCACGTCGTGTTTTCGTGTTCCGTTGGTCCTGTAGTTTTATTCCACGGATCTGTATCACCCACAAATTTTACGCTTTCTTTTATTCTACCAGAATTCGGATTTTTAATATCCAATCGCAAACGCCAGTTTTATTATCGTGCATTGACCCTCAAAAATAATATCGACCCTTAAAAAGACAAGATCGTTACGAGTCGATCTGTCGGTATTTTTTTAATTGAACGATATCTTGTAAAAAATTAAGCGAGTACGCATATGAATATTAAAAAAAACTCCGTTCGCAGTCATACAGAAAAACTCATCTTCTTCTACGGCAGAACCGAAATAGTTTGATATATGATATTAAACTAATTCATTCGTACCAAATGCAAACTTCTGCGGAAAAATTCCTTACGTCGCAAGATGTATCAAAAATTCCATATATCGTAAGATATACGAACAATTCCATATACCGCAAAACATAGAAAAACTCGTGGCTATCTGAGCTATTGATCGCTATGAAAGAAGCAATCGTCAGGGCAGTTTCAACGCAAACAATTCGGTTCTAGAAGCGATACTCGGATCGAAAAGAATCCACAGGACGCGTTATCGTAGCGCGTCACCTGGACGCTCGTGAATCTGTTCTCCAAGCGGGTTCCAGCGGTTGGACCCGCTCATTAGCATCATAATAACGAGCCCCTATGTCTTTGAGCCTGTATTTACGATTCCGTGTCGCGTAGTTGATGCGTATTGGTGGCGCGTATATATCCGACGCGGCGCGCCGCGAAGAAGGTGTAAGGTAACATCGCGTTCCTCGATTTCGGACCACACCGGTGTCTAGATCTGCAACTTCGCTTTCTACCATCCGGAGAACCAGAGACACTGTGAACCGTTTCGAACGAGCGACGAGGAATAGCGACGAAAAATTCGCGATGAACGTGCGAAACGTTAAAGTGTTGAAGTTGGAACATCATTTGGCTAATAAAATAAAGAACAACGATGTTAAGCGCTGAAGGTATAAAGTATCATCGCGTCCTATTGCGGACCACCCTGAAGTGGTTTCAGCCGGCGTTCTTCGCCATCACCTGTCCCGAGCCTAACAGAATGGCTAACAGAAACGCGATTACATACTTCAAGCCCAATTTCGCGCTACATTTATTACCGCTACTTTCTGCCCACCGGCTAGCTGCGTCATATCTGCGTCGCTTGCACAAGGACACGGTCTCGATATGTATGTAATTCCTTTCTTTCTTCGTTTTCGAGTAACAAACGTATTTATCGGTGCGTCTGACATTTTTAAACGGTACCTTAATTTCCTCTGACTAAAAAAAAAGACAGTCGCACGAAACAATAAATAATAAATTCGCTACTAGAATTAATGCCTTGTACGAACTGTAAAATTGCACGTAATAGGCACTATATCTCGTGAAATTTAAAGCCACGTCCATAAACACCAGGCACATTAGACAATGAATACAGGGGCACGTTCACAGGGATAGAAAGTGGTATGAGACGAGGCAAAGAGAGATCATCTGCATAATGACGTGCCCCGAAAGCGGGGCCTCCATTTATTTCGAGCAATTGCCATGCATCTGGATGGGAATCCGGCGAGGTCGGTTTATGAGCCGGCTGATTGATCCCTTCTCCGCCAATATCGATCGTTATCGATCCGCTCGAGCACCGTGGCCAGCGATGTTTCTTTAATTACGCGCCGATTGCAGACTATCCGGACGTTCCTTCCGAGAACGCTCGACCGTTCCTCGACGATGCATCGGAAAATCGATCGGCCCCCTCCTCCCCGCCCACCCTCTTCCAGTTCTAGGCCTTTTCGACTTGGGTTCTGCTCGATTCGAAGAAATGTTTGCAAAGAAAATAATATTCCACGCGACGATAACTCAGACACCGATTGAATTAATTATAAAAATTAGCCGAAATAACTCGAATCGTACGAGATTGAATCTGGAAAGCAGAAAAGGGTTATTGAAATCCTACGGAATAAAGAGACGCTTTTCAGGGAATCTAAAGAGAAATCTGGAAATATTTGAGAAACTGCAGATGAATGTTCGGATTAGAATAATCGGATGACATTTTTAAGTGAATCCAAAGAAAAATTCAGAAATGTGTATATATATATATATATGTATTTGGAAAACTGTAGAAGGATGTGATGGAATAGAATTACGCAGGCAGATAGTTAGAACAGCGAGATGAAATTTTCGAAAGAGTCGAAAGGGAAATTCGGAAATCTGCATTTGGTAAAAAGGGCTGAACTTAGTTTTTCCTGGATACGAGTCGAGTCGTACGTCGACATCGACATCGGGCTCGATCTCCGCGTGTAGAGAGCAGCTCCGATAATTCCAGGCAGGACAGGCTGGCGCACGCGCCTCCGGCCGGAAGTACTTAAATCCATCATGGCGTCCACCGGAAACCGCCTGAGTCACTCGCGTAATCGTACCTCCTCCCGATGTATCGATTTTCCTGGACGCTTCTGCGAGGCCTGGTTCGGCCGACTTCTCCTTTATCTCCACTCTTTCCGTCGCGTTTATTTCACCCAGCGTGAAAACTCGCCTTTTCGCATCGTCCATTATATTTCTAAATGCAAACCGATCATTAACCAGTTAACTGTTGCGACTTGTTTGACAAGCGTGTACGTAAAATGCGTGGCAAAAAGTAAGCAACGACGAGTATACTCGTGAAACAGGGAGAATGCGTGACTGTTACAATACAGAATTAAGTTGCAATGAAACGACTGTTTTATTTTGTAATTTTACTACTGCAATTCGCTGCAATTACTAAATCGCAATTTAAACGGCAAATTGTGGCTACTTCTTACGCACGACGAATATACTCGTCAGAAACAGCTACCTGGTTGATATTTAAATTTCGTTGGAAAGTTTCAATTTTGATGGCGAATGGCCGCAGGTAGAGAAATTCGAAGGATATACACTTGAGAGAAAAGTTTCGTGAAATACTTCGTTTGAAATAAAGTATTCACATTTAAGTACACAGCAGCGACGGTTGCTTTATTGTAACTGATTCTTGACACGAAAGTGGCGAACCGTCCGGAGTAAACGCTAAGCCGACATCGTTAACCGCGAGATTTTTTTGTTTTTTTGTTTTTTGGGAAACGTTGCTCGCTTCTGGAACAATCAACGATCCGCGAAAGACTCGCCGCGTTTAAACGGAGACAATTTCCCGGAATCGGGTCGGTGCGAGCGAAGAAACCCGATTTAATTGCTCAGTTTGAGTAGCTTATCAGAATTTTCGTGGAATCTCGGTCGTCCCATTTATTCAGCGACCGATCGTATCGGATAATTTCGGACCGGTGTAATTGCACGCGTGACATGTTTGCGCCGACTGTTGATTTATCTCGGGACGTTTCGTTACGTGTGACTAGCTTCTAGTTACTAGCTCAGCCATTCTTCGTTACGAGCGAACTTCGCTCGATCAATCGAAATTTTCGATCTAAACTCTCAACTACCTTGAAGAATTTTCCTCGTAAAGTAGGTCTTCGGGTACGTTGTTGCTCGCATATGGACGCTAATGATTTCCCAATAATATTCGAATCTCGATTGAAATGCACAGAAAAGTGGCAATCGCGGCCACTGCTTTTTAAACTCTATCTTAGAATTTGCGATGACTCGTACTGTCTCTTTCGTGATAAATCAATTTAGAAAAATAAAGTCTGAATCGAGGCGTCGAACATTAATCTCGTGTCTCGATAAATTGACTGCATAAAAAGTTGATGGAGTTGATCGGTTTGACTTCTGAGGTGCTCGTTTAAAGTTTGCATCATTTTCCAACTGCCCTGAATACCTGTCAACGAAGATGTACATCGTTCGACGAACCTAACTGCAAAGGAGAAGCAAGAGAAGAGAAACTTAAGGAGGCCGAAACGAGGTGAAACGAAACGACACGACAAAGGATAAAGAGATTCTCTGTGATCAAAGTCGAGACCGTGCGCGAGCGAAGAGAGTGGAAAAACAGCGAATGGGGAGAAAACGATAACAGATCGGTTTACACGGTTTCGTCGGCATAGACGAAATCGATTTTCAGGGACGAGAGCCATTTCAGAAGTTTACGATTAGAGAACAATTGACTGGCAGAGTTAACCTGCGAGGAGGGTTGCGGTGAACCTTCTCGGTGGCAGACTTTATCGATCTCCCGTGGCCTGAAACGACTACCCTGGTACCTTCTTCTTCCTTCTACCATTCTGACGATAAAGCGACTGGGGCGTGTTCGTCCTATCCTTTTTCTTATTCCAACTACCATCGATGCCTCTTCGAATCCACGATTCCGCCTTCTCGTCCCATATCTTCTTCCCTTGTTCGGCCGTCTTGAATCGCTTTCGATGATTAATCGTCGCTCTGCTGATCGGGAATCATAGCGGCAATCTTCGTCGCACGTAACGCGGGCTAAGGCCGCCTCGACACCGCGAATTAACTGTGAATTCATGGAATCGTTGTTGCGAACGTCCTTCGTACTGTACGTAGCATTGTAGGCACATGGTCGAATGCAAACGAGTTTCCAAGTTTCGCGTTACCACTGTGCGATTCGTTTGGCACACGGAACTCCGGGATTTTGGATTTCTGATGCAGATGAAGGGGTTTGGTAATATAGTTTTATGTAATTTCCTGTTGAGAATTGCTGCTCTTTGGGTGATTCCGAATCTCGAGGAATTAATATATAGCGTGCACTATTCTTTAAAGATGCTAGGGCTGTTGATTATTTTTGATGGAATGAAATTTTGTTGGAAAACTACTCAGGACCATTCTAGTCTTTGTTATGGCTCGAATTTATTTTTTGAAGATAACATGCAACGTAAAAATTGACACCTGTGATATTGATAAAATTGATACAAGATTCAATTTTTTCCTATTCAAGTCCACTGTATTTCCTCGTCGTTCTTTTGTCCAATTCTGACATTAATCCGTCTATCGTATTTGCTCTTTAATTATAGAATTCTTATATAAAAACTTCACCGAGTTTTGCGTCTAATTGACTCGAATCCCGGTCAGAAGACTGTTAGGGACACATCGTGTTCTTCTTGTAACTCTTCTGTATAGCCACTGCGAATTCTTGCACTCTTATCTTGCACGACTGCAGAATTTTGATCGATTGTTTCCTTTATAATTGGAACGAATTATCGCGTTTTGCATAAAACTAGGATGTGTTCTAATTCTTCTGAACGCGGGTCGTACGTAGTAGCCATACGTTGAGATTAGGTTAGGAATGAAATCTGATAGACGCGTTTAAAGACGATGTAAAGGTATGAAGGGAAATGAAAGGATAAAAATTACATGGAAGATTGGTGGATTCGTTTAATTATTTAGAGGAGTGTCTAATTAAACCCGGTCACGAAGTAACCGCTTTTATTTGCGGAACACGGGGTGAGCCCCCGGGGGCTGGTCCTACCTGCAGCCATACCGTTTCTAGGTCAAAGGACTACCTGCATTTATGGAGCTTCGTTCGCGCTTTATCGTCGCCCATTAAGTCGCAAATGGTCCATGAAATCGCGGTGAATGAAATCACATACCTATTCTCTGCTCTAACGTGGCCATTATCAGAAATTACGGTATTCCGATTCTCTTATTAATAGAAATATACGGGGGAATTCAATTTAACCGAAGCCATTCGAGGACAAACAGCCAGTGTAATAGTAGTTTGGATAAGTGAATTCGATCGGCACAGCTACCGAGGCGCTTTCAAATTCCTCATAGAAATTTTACACACTTACTCTACCTACACATATAGATTTACTCTACCTACAGTACACTTTCGGAGATTTGTACGATCGGCAAACCACGTAATAAAGATAAAGTTCCGATTTCTTTCAGTCATAGTCAGTACAATAATTAAAATTCTATTCCGACAAGTAGACCTTAGAAGACGTTAAGAAAATCAGGTTTCTTATCCCTCGTTTCTTAGATGAAACTACATCGCAAGCAAGAAATTTACAGAACGTGGAGTTAATTTGACTTCGGCAAGGTTTACACGGCAAACTTTTACCGAGCGAGTCGACACGCGTGCAAGTTGAAAGTTTTCGTTGGTCAGCGAGTTACGGAAAAGGAGAACGATGAAATCAGCTGAGCAGGCAGGGGCGCCACGTGGCAAGCATCCATAGAAAGGGGAATTCCCAAGAAATATAGACCCAACGACAAGGGTCAGAGGCGTTTTTAACCAGCGGTTCCCGTACGCCCCGACGATGAGATCTATAAATCCTTCGACGGGATCAAGTCTGGCGTTGCCTTACCTTCGGATCAATCGTGACCCTCGATTGATATTAATGACACCTTTTAACCCCTTGGCCGGCTACCGAGCCACTGCGGACGAACATCAGGAATATCGTTCGGGACGGCGGTGAGTAACCGCAACCGGTCGACATAAATCTTCGTATTCGATTTCGAACGTTTCGCAGACAGCCTCGGACGATGATGGCCTGTTTCCATTCCGTTTCTCGACGTGCTTAGGTCAGAGAAAATAAGGAGTTTGGAGATTCGTGGCACTGCCTTCTTCGTAGCTTTTTTATTATCTTATAGTCGTATCGCTTCCGGGCTTCTGTATTTTACTGGACGACACTCGTGCAGGATTTATGATCCATATATAGCTATATTATGTGATATTAGGTTGTCCGGAAAGCTTTTTTCGTTTTATAAGGAAACAATAGACGCACGACATTTTTTCTTTCATATTATTTTATCGAATTACGTATGATCGTAATAATAGAAACGCAACAAAATGGATCATACGTAACTTAGTAAAATAGCACAAAACGAAACCTAACCATACATATATATATAGTTTATGGTGGTTATGGTATATATATATATATGATTTATATAGATGTATAATACAGAAGTGACTGATTCTCGTCGACGACCAGCCTAAATTGTATCCAGAAACGTGAAATTTGAACACTATACTATTTTTGTGGCGTGCGCATAGTCTAAGAAAGGATTTTTGAAAATACGGACCGTAAAGGGGTCAACAATTTTTCTTAAACGATACCCGTATCCAGCGAGTTGCTGAAGTCGTGGGCGTGAAATTCGGCGTACGAACTCCTGGTTAAAAATAAACGAACAGCAGTTGGAGCGTTTTTCGAAATTCAACTGCCGAAAGAGTGTTCAAACGGTGGATAATAAATACAGATTGTCATGAACTCAATGTGCTGGCGAAGCGACGAGTGGACAGCTAGTTTAGTATACTATTATACAAATACAAGAGAGATACAGAAGAGATATAAGAGTTTTTCAAAGATTTTCGATATTTTGTTCGTTCCATATGGATATTTGTATTCTTTGGAGAACACTGATAGAGGATTCGTGGATCAATAAATGTCTAGACGATCGTATTGCAAGCTCATGACACAACGTAAAAAAGATTATTAGAGTTTCCAAGCATCTAAGTATACACTTTCCAATGAGAAACGCAGAATTGGTCATGTTCATCGCCACAGTCATTCTAGCGTTAGCCTGCAAATAAATATCTATTAATTTCTGCCTAGTCATAGGACAACTGTCAGGAAATTCGGGTAGGGAGCATCCGGGCACGCCAATCGACATTAGCAGAAGTGTATTCATGCCGCGAATCATTTAATGGCCCTAATGAAACGCGCTGGTAATTACAGAGTGCGCCAGGAGTCATTCATATTGCATGAGAAGTCTGGGCAACGCGAGGTGATGCATGCCCGGCGCTGTCGCTACATTGAAACACATGTTGCGAATTTCTAATGGCACCGCCGCTGATGTCAACTCTCCTTCTTGCTTCGTTTTCTCCTAACGCGGCGCACGCCACCGGCCGGATATTCTTCATCTGTTTCTTACGTTTTACAAACTCGTATTTACCTTTCGATCGAGCTTCGCTATTTTTTCGAGATAAATTATTTGTCTTCTTAGCAAGTGGAAACTATTGAAACAACTAAACTTGTTAATCCTAATGAAAAATCGATGTGTCTACGCATGTTTCGATCTACTTTACCTAACCCCAATCTAGTTTCATTATCTCCAATTTATGAAAATTATCAGTTCTATAATTCAAAAATTCTTGGAATTGATTTTTCTTGTCTTCGGTCTTTTTCTTTACAGTCTTAGACGTTCTTCAAATGCCAAATTTAGTTCTTCGGAAGCTTTCCTGTTACTCTCTACGAACGTGAATTCCTGTAAAAAGCCACGCGAATATTCTAAAATACGATCCTCGCGTATACTGTCATAAATCATTTTAACGTGGTATATATACATGATCGATAACAAATCTCTCGTCCTTTATCTCATCCATAGCCGACGATATCGTCAAATTCGACAAAACGATACTCCGTGGTCGAGTTCAAACTTGCAGAATCAAATCCGATAGAAATCACACGAGTCTGCGTTATTTATATAATGAGAATCGCACGAACGACGTTAACAGATAATTGTAGATTTACGGGGGAGAAATAGCAAAGTTATGAAGAATTAATCATCCTATGATCTGGACGGAGTCATTAGCCAGAAGTCAGCCGGTCGGATTAATTCCCGATGCTTTTATTCTACCCACTTTGTCCTTGTCCGTGGCCGCGTACCTGGCACGTGTGCCTTTCTGGAATCGTAACAAAGTCCCCCACGGCCGTCGTACCTATGGGATACCGCCCTTTTCGTATAATTGCTTTGTTTATCGTCCCCAATCAGGGCGCCGCTATTAGCATATAGGCGAGCCTCGCGCCCCCTTCTTTTTTACCTTTCTTTCTTTCTTTCGTTCCTTTTGCTCTCCACCTTCCACATTTTGATCGTCTAGACCAAACCTACGCCCCTTCTCTCACTTTCTTCATTTTTCGTCCGATGTTGTCCTCCTCTGTGTCGAAATGGGGGTGACTTTTACGTCGACGTGAACTTTTGCTCTTCGAGATAGCGATAAATGTAGTTTCTAAGGCAAACAACCTTCGAGGATTTTTCAGAAAAAGAAAGAAAGGTATCGAGGATTCAAGCATTAAGATATTTAGATATTTTAAGAATTTGAAACGAGCAATCACTTTCAGAGTAATCGCAATCTTGCAAAAGTTTCGAATAGATTCGAAATCGACATTCAAGTGTCTATGAGTTAGAAAGCTTTCGAATACGACAGCTTTGTACGGGTGGTGGAAAAACTACCCCCCTCCCCCGCACAACGATTAACATTTCCATAGCGTGACGAGTTTCGTCGCCTCCGGTTGTTCTTCGCTTTTTCAGCGCTTCTCCGGCGATTCCTGGGATTTCGTGGCGTCGCCCGAATCAATTCCGCGCGCCGATGCATATTTATGAGTCGAGCTGCATTCGACCGCCGTCGATACCCGCGATCCATTCGTCTTGCCAGCTCAACAATTGATTCGTCCACGAATCTCTATTTTTCTTCCTTTTCTACGAAAGCCAGACACTTAGAACTCTTATCAAATTCTTTTCGATTCTCATTAAAATTTTATCAAAATCCTATTACAGTTAGAAATTTCCACGAAAGCCGAATATTTCAGATAAATATAATCTGTCTGAGATTCGTTTCAATCCAGTGACGAGTGGCAAGTTATATAAATTGGATAATGGAGCTGACGAAGCATGAAAAAGCGACGATTGATTTTCCATCGCGATTAGAACAAGCCTCATTGGGAGATTCATCCTTTTGATCGTGAATTTAAAAGTCGGCCGACAGATGCGAGGAGTAAGATGTTTCACGACACAGACGGCAGAAATCAAAATACTTGAACGCATGATTCAGCAAGGAGGCCGGGCTCAAGGTGTGACGAACGAAAATGACACGCTGAGCTGGTTAGCGCGACAGGGTGAGGCGCGATTAGCGCTGCTTTTATCCCTACAGCTGCGCTCCCGACCTGCTGAACCCTTGATCGAACTCCAATTGACCAGGTGATGTCGATAACGAACGTGAAAATGGCCCAAGAACTGCCAAAGAAAATGAAGATCCCATCTCTGTCTTTAGCGGTTATGATCTTCATCGCTGCAAACGTTCATCTCTGATCAAAATATTCTAACGCAAGGAACGTTGGACGTGTAAATAGTCCTATGACGATTCAATTCGTCAATTAATTCCGCATCGTCATTGAGAAACCTCCATGCTCCAAGTCAAATTTTCCCAGTGACGTCGAGAACGAACGTGAAAATAACTAATTAAATAATTAAATGATTTCCGAAGAAGAGCAAGGACCGACATTTTCCTCCTCTGCTCGTTGCGAATATCTACCGCTTCCACAAAACAGTCAAAATCTAAAAGAGACAGGCAAACGAACGTTCCGATTACAATCCAATCCATCGATCCACGGTGTCCCCCTTGAACCTCGTGAAATCGGAACGCTCGTGAAACGTGTCTACGATCTCACTTGTCGGTATGGACCTGGTGGTGTCCAAGAAACAAACGAAACGGGCTGTTTTCGCGAAGGAAGCCGAGCAGCTCGGCAAGACAGAGACAAAGTGAAGAGGAAAGAAGAGGAGCAAAGGGATGTGGTGGAATCGTCGAGTAACGCTGTCTCGTTTCTCGTCGTCCCGTAAGAACCCTTTCATTAAAGGCTGCGCCTCAAGTGAAATGGCCCGGTGGAATCACGACGCTGGTAGAGAAACGAAACGAGAGTGAACGAGAAACTCGGGGCCCGTCTCGATCTGCCAAATGAAAGAGGGCACCGTCGGGATTACGTGATTCGTGGCGGCGATTCGCCATCAGTGTCAGTCTAATGAAGGCCTCTAGGTAACACGAGGCCTGGCCACGGCGGGATGCCGACGACCGTGATCGTCTTTCAGGCTACGCAACCCTCGGATCGGTCACGGGAATCACCGTGAAACGACCTGTACTACACTCGCTGGCTCTCGCCGCGAGAGAGCAATGGCGCTGTCAAAGGCGGCCGCGATTAGGAATACAACGAAACGCGCCAATTTCAGAGGATCAGGCGTGGCCTTTCAGTTCGGCCGAGCTGGCTCCATCGGAATTCAGGGATTAGCCTCGTTCGCTTAGTGTTGTGTAGCGCCGAAAAAAGACACTCTGTGGCTTGTCACAGTCGTCTGACGTTTGTTTTACGGTGGCTGCAAACAGCGTTGGCACGCTGCTGTATTTACTGTAGCATTTGCACGCTAATCAATCCGGGTTCGGGTATATCAAATTTCGTATCATTTGTGGCAGTACCCTCGTACGACTACAGTTTGATACTATGAAAACGAAACGTGGAAATTGATATAACGTTTCGTTGGTAGATAAGGGACAGTACACCTTGTAACCACTGTGGATGTACAGTTCCTTGTTCCTGGGATGAACTTCATATTTGGCGATACTAAGATTGAGAAAGTAATCTTTTGCATCTGAAAGCTTCTAACAGCTTTTACGTTTTGAATCTCGATATTTGGCATTTAAATACGCGTATGTGATGATGAATGGTTGCCTCCGAACGCTAAAGAACGAGAATGAAATCCACGATCAAGAAATTCAAAGTTGCAGTACCCTTGCTACAAAGAAATCCAAACCAACCAAGTCCTGAATTACAATATCCTTTCCCACTTTACTTGCCACGCACTAACTCCTCGTCACCAGCGCAGTTCCCACAAGAGGAAGCCTCGAACTATCGTCTCTGCATCCGGCGAGATCTCTTAAACACATGCCCAGGTCACTGCTCTGCTTGATCGCTCGATCATTGGTAATCAACGAATGGACGGGAGTCTGAAATAAAGCTAAACGATATCGATGGCCACGTGGAGGCTCGTACACAGCTGTGCTCTTTCGAATATTCAGGAAAGAAGCACATAATTCCGGGCTCCCTCTCTCGCAGATACCGTGAGATATCACCAGGTGTTTTTCATGGAGGTAGCTACCCAGGTAGATGATAGATTTACAGCGAATCGTTTTACACGCCTATTGCCATGGAAGAATATTATTATCAGAAGAAATATTATCGACGTTAACTCTCGAAAAGCGACGGCGAGGGAGCACAAAGAAGAGGCTGAAACGCGATATCGTGTCGCCTTAACCCGTTTTTCAGGCTTTCCTCCCGTTAGCCTGCTCGTTTCGTCGCGACATTCCTCGCCACGGATCCGTTTGTCATGCCTGAAATCGCGAAATTAAAGAAACGAATCTCTCTCAATGTCTCTTTTTTGCGACGTATAATACCTGTCGTAAGTATCAAGCCACGTAGTGATTATATTTAATGGAAAACCTTGCCAAATATAACTCCCTGCTAATTTCGATTCTAAGGAAAGCCTTTTAATATTGTACATTACGCGAAAGAAACAACAGATTTACAACTAGAAATAACTAGAAAATAAAAGCAGCGAGAAACGCTCGATCTGTACTGAAATATTAATGGTTATCCTTGCTACTTGTCGCCGGCTTTACTATTCTCCTTCTTTCACACGAATACACTTGCGTGGATTTTCTATTACAAGCTCAGTGTCGTACAGCGCGGCCATCATATTCGCATATTCCACGCGATTCTATGAATCTTACTGACGTTTCGTTCTTTTGTCGCAGCTTCTATTCTTTCTCGTTGTGGCGGCTTCTTCGTTGTTTTGAGCAAGTAGCGAGAACGGACAAGAAAAAGTTGCTCGTCGTTGCTTCAGTTAGGAGCACGGCTTCTTCTTCGAACGAGATTCACGTCCAGCTCTGTGCGAAATGCGCCAAACTCGGAGCTACCCGTACCAATTCCTCCTCCCTCGATACGCTCGATCGAACAACGATCGCAACGAATTCCTGCTAGCTGAGCCATCGGATTAATGCATGGAAGCAGCGTCTCTCGCCGAGGGAACACGAGATCATCGAGATCGGTTCGCGCGGTTCGTTGAAGCGTCCGGCTGCCGAGAGGAAGTGGCGAAGGGACTCTAATCGGAAAGGGGAGAGACGAGAAGGACAGAAGCGTAGGCGACGTCGGAGCGAGCCGACAGGCGGATCTTCCGGGCGAACGAGCGTGATCGCGAGCCGCGAGCAGGCCACGGTGATCGATCTATACGGGGTCGAGGCCGATCAACGGGCCGCTTTCCCACGAACTCACCGAAACCGTCGAAGGAGAAGCACTCGGAACACCAGAGTTAGCAGTAACTAAAGAGGGGAGAAAGGAGATGAACGGAGAAAGAGAGAAGTTGCGGTAGGGGAGACCGAACGAATTCCAGAAAATCTGGCTGCTCTTCGTTCGAGAGAGCACGGAGAAAGAGTTAGCCGAGGAGGCTGAGAGTCCGTGGCGGGAGGAAATAAAAGAAGAACGATCGTCGTGTGTCTCGAGTGTCGGCTCGAGAATCGAGCAGAACGACCGGCGAAAAGTGACGTGCCGTGGCGGCGCGACGTGTGCATACATACACGCCGGGAGAGACGTTCTTCGCTTTGGGATCTTTGGTCCCTTTCGTAGATCGAGATGAGCGAGAGCGGACAAGGGGATTTTGAGCGTAACCCGGCAGCCGCGTTCGGCGGCTCAGCTTTCATGCGTCGACCACGGGCCCCGAAAAACGACCGAGACTTTTGGGAGCGGGACCAGCGCCACCAGCGGACAGGCCCGCTTTCCCCTTTTTACTTGATCCTTTTGTTTCTTCCATCACCGGTCCCCGGCTGAGTGAATAAGGAACCGATGTTTGCACCTTCCGTGCGGTCAGACCAGGAGCCTGCGAACAGTACGCTTTTAAAAATACCGTCCGACTTAAAATAAACGAAACCGCAGAGATATCGGTGCACTGGACGCGATGCACCAACGGGCCATCGATGCGTTTCGGTAGCCTCGGACATCTCCGACGCGATCGAATTCCTCGAAAAACTACCAACTTTTCTCGCGTTTCGTGTTATATTCTTTCCGCTGAATAGAAACAAATAGCAAAGATATACAAAATATCCAACGGTACGTGGCAGGTGAAACAAATCTCCGACTGGATCCTACTCTCCCGGTTGCGTTTATAAAAATACCAATTTTCATAAATATTCGCCATCTACTTATCGTGTTCTCTTCCGATAGACTTTATTCCTTAATCGACAGTCGAATACAAAGGTTTTACCGAGTTTCCCTGTGGCTTTCAAGCTCCGTCTGACTTTCTACACCACCGTGAACCATCGTAGATTCACCTCGTCGATCAAAGGAGCTCCATAAGCCACGGATTCTTGTCCGATAAAATTATAATCTTATAAAATTCAGAAGAGGTCGTAAATCAGTCTCTCTCGCGTGAGTCTGGACTGGGAGAGATTTCGCGGTCGCGGTTGATTTGTCTCCCGATTCGTCACGCGGTTTTTGCCCGATTCTAAGCGGGAAATCGCTGCGAACCGATGGCCTCCGACGTCCTTGCCTCTCTTCTGTTCCCGTTTCGAGGAAGAAACGTAGTAGCTGCGAGAGTCCGGGTCCCGCGACGCTGATGGAATATTAGCGAGCTCGTTACCGTTCGCGCGGCGATCATCAGCAACGATCATCATATTTTAGCTTGATACCCGGCGATTTACCTTGACGCCATGCCGCGAGATGGTAATCGATACGACGCCTTTCCTCCACGACCGCGATTCGGTCTGCCTTGTCTCGGCCGCGCCAAAGACAGCGGGATGGAGTCTCTAAAAACGAGACGATGCAGCCGAATCACCGTCAATCTTTCCTAGTCTCGACTTGGTTTTGCTTCTGATTCCATCTTAAATTCGAACTACGAGCTTCCTCTTTCACGTGGGAAATCCTGATCGTTTTAGAGGAAGCTTGTGACTCAGGAAGAAAGATATAAGATCTTCTGTCGGGGCAAAAAGTAATGGAATTTTGTTTCATTCGTGTTACCTCGAAACTGACAATGTGCGGTACTCCCACAAGGACTGGTAAATACGTTAGTCTCGTACGAAACGTGATAATTAATCCGATTATCAAACGTTCCATCGTGGAAGCTTGAGATTCGATACGCGTAGGAAATATCTGTTGCAAGTAATTTGCAAAGGTTGCTCCGATATAATCAATTATAACAGTTACACGTTACAGCGTAAACAACTTGCGGTACATTGGATGGAAAAGTTGAGCAAGTTTATACGAAAACGATGTCTTTCCACGAGTGTTGTAAGTAATTAGCGTTTGTTATTACAATAGAGAAATGGCGCGTAGAAACACGACTCCTGACGCGACCGTATCTTTAGAGAATATATTAATTTCTATTTCTGTTAACAGACATGCACAACAAGACAGAGTGGTTGTTGGAGAAGCCGCGCCCAGAAGCGTCACTGAACTAGACCCACATTTTTTCACCTCTCTTCCAACAACTTAGAAAATACCGACGCTAATTATGATCGCGCGTTCATGAGACTTATTTGAACAAAAATTTACAAAACGCGCAATAATTTATATAACGTTCGAAAAGAAAGGCAAATTCCTACTTAAGATGCGTTTGTTTAATCATAATCGCTCGCAAAAATATACCTCAGTACGGAAGTTCACGCTGTTTTCATCTCACTCTACAAAATTCATCCATCCTTCGCGTCTTCCTCCTGTTCCAGCTACCGAAATTTAATTTTCCATAGCACCGTACCACAAAAGCATATCGACAGAAACGAAAAGCAAGTTCGAAAGTCGAATCCGTTGGTTCTGGCGTTCACGGGTCATGAACATCGCGGCGGAGAGAGTGGAAAGAGGGTTGCGGCCGGCAACCCCTGTCGATTCGCCGCTAGTCTTTTTGTCCGACCGTTGGTTTGTCCATCCAGCCAACAACATTTTGGCCCCCTTCGGACAGCATGGTCAGAGAGAAAGGGGGAAAGAAGAGAAGCGAAAAGAAAAAGGAAGGGAACAGGGAGGGCCAGGTGGTGATGCGATGATGCGATCGCGCCATATGCTGCGCCCTCTAGGGGACTCGCCGTATACGCGCCTACTAATTAATTCCCAGGCCTTTGTTCTAGCGGACAACACCGGCGAAATTACTTCCAGAACCTTAGCTTTTAGACGCCAGCTACGCGACCAATTGCTAGATACATTAGCCGAGCTTCGTGATACATCGTATCAGGTTTATGACTGTTCCGACAAATCTACTCGGAGGGTGTTTAGAATTTTATTCTGACGAAGGTTCACACGTTTCTAGCTGTAAAATATGCAAGATGTATCGTTTCATCCAGGTAGATTGAAATATTCCAGGAGCAGATGAAATAAAACAATTAGAACATTATTCGAATCTCTAACGAAAAACCAGCTTACTCGTGGGAAGTAAAACAACGAGGGCTATGGAACTACTACTTGAACGTGCAAAAGTGAACTTGTAAAAAATGGAAAAGTAGGAGACGAGGGGATTTGTAACATATCTCCGATTGTATTCTAATATAAAGATCCAATTAGATCAATGAGAGACGGCAATATGCTACGTGCTCATATAATAGAGAAGATCCGCGTGGCGCATTGTTAGCGTCTATCTACTTACTTGATCATGCGCATTAGAGACTTCACTTTGCAGTCCAAATAGCATTTGACATTTCATCCCGACTGATTCATGCTCAACTAGCGTAACTCAATAAGCTATTTTTAGAACCTGTCCGGAACTTGAATAAATTTTCATATTTTCGTAACTCTGCCGATGTATGCACGTAATCTTCACTAAATTAATTTACAACACAAAAGACTACATCTTGCACATATTAAACTACTAAACTAAATCTATATTAAAATGTAGAGAAATCAAATGAAGCAGAATATCGAGTCTAGCTCGACCCTCCACCACTCATCTGCAATAGCGTAATCGACAAAATACGCAACTAACAGAGAAGTTTCCTCAGCGAAAGAAACGCAATTCCAACGAATGGTGCCCAATTCCTGGACGACTTGGAGCAACGTCTATAGAAAGCGACCAGGGGAGACTCAGACAGATCGAATGATCAGCAAAACGGAGGATTAGCCAGTGGACTCGGGCCATTGACTGCCACGCGAGCCAATTAAATATCCATCGACGGTCGAAGAAGGAAAGGCAAACGTATCGTTTTCAGTGGTGTGGACTCAAACAAAGGTCCGGGACAGGACCTCGTACGTCAGGGAACAGACGAAAAGAGAAAACACGTAGCACAGGGATTGTGTCTGGGGTCCAAGTGGCGGGGGGCACAAGTGGCACAACATGGTGGTGAAATAGGGGAGGCGAATGACTGGTGTCGGTTACACGGGCTGGCACTGCAGCCCGTGTTTCGTTCAGCTACCCCTGTGGTTACCTGCCAGCCCCTCGTGCTCCCATTCGCCGCCCCTCACCCCCCTCCCGAGAAACGACGTATTTATATTTCTATACGTTCATCGTTTGACCCGCCACGTATATAAAACCACCCTTACCGACGTCCGTCATTAAGGACGCTAATCACTTCCCTGGAACGAGTTTTCTGTGTTTCGTTCACCCAGCAGAGGGTGGTGCTGGAGGGGAGCTTCCGTTTTTTCGCGAATCTTGTACGTACGGATGTTAGAGAACCTTTGTAGAAAGACACCGTAATAAGAATAAATATAATACGTCCCACGAAATAGATGACCTATTTTTACCAAAAAAGAAAGAAAAATTTTTAATGCATATGTTACTAAAATTCATGGTGTATCAATTTTAAGCTTTCCCTCGTCGCTTTTTGATAAAATACACGATGGCACAAAACTACAAGCTTAAATTTCCTGTAAAAAATTCGTGAGCAGGTCTATGCTAAGGGTTGAAGAGTAAGAGAGAGAGAGAGAGAGAGAGAGGAAGTTGCTCGTCCCCATGAATCGAAAGGTACAGAAAAGCGATGGTGTTACGAACGCTACTTCGTAAGCTCATCTGAGAATTCACCATTCTTTATATGTTCGCGACGAATGCTGTTATAGAAGCAAGTCATCTGTGTTATCTAAAGATAATAGTAACGTATTGTTATGTCGTGAAATTAAGAATTAACGTTAGTAAAACGTGAAGTTGACCAATGAAACACGATCAATGAAACACGAGTAACGAAACTTGCAAAAATCAGCGTTAATCGTTTAGAATCCTGAGAGGTTCGATTACTTTTTATCCAGCAGCGTATTATGGTTAACTTTGTACCAGCCTGTAGATGGTTCTATCCTAAAAAAGCTACTTGATCTCGGCGTCTGAAGATTCTCAGAGCACTCAGCACCGGGAGAAATAACGTCGGATGTCTTGGGAAGCAATCGTCTGAAGAGCCGACTCCGAATGGGACCGCGCATGGCCGTGACCTCTGATCGTGGAACTAATCCAAAGTACGCGTATCATGACGGCATCACGGCGCATTAAATGCGCCGTGTGAAGTCACCGGTTGATCGATGACGATTATTAGTCAGTGGACCGGCCGGACGTCACAAAAGGGCCCAGCCTTTAAATAATCGGGCGACTCTTGACGAGCGATTAAAGGTTCTGTCTCATCGCCGCTGCCTCCAAGCCAGAGATTGATGCGAGAACGTCTGCGCGCTGCGAGAAGAATCAGAAATATTGCATCCTGTTGAAAACGTGTCCCGCATAGGGGAGGACGCGCCTTAAACGCCCTGCCGTTCCTTTCGTTATTAGAGCAATTTTCTGCAAAAGTATTTCATGGTCGTCCTCGAAGGCCTGCCTTTTTCTTTTGCCTGCACGAGTCTGACCTCGATATTTCAATCGAAGTTGTGGTTGTTCGCAAGATTTATCGTTGATCTGTCCACTTTTGGTTAGAATATTTTGCGCTAGTACTCGGGGAAATCTTTTTTGCACATCTTGGAAGATTCCGAGATCTCGATAAATTCAGTCCAACTTCAGACTTTTCGCGAGATTTATTGCTGGTTTTTATACGTTCGGCGAACATATTTTATGACTCGCGAATACCTTGCAATTCCTTGAAGTTAAGCGTACATTGGTAACTTTCGTTGGTGATTTTTCTGCGTAAAAGAAAATCTTTCATGGATATTCTTCCATCTTCGATAATTCAAACCGATATCGACGGATACCCAAGGCCGATGTTATTGGGAAAATTTATTATCAATATTGCTAGTTCCAAGTCGAGGGGTGAGCCCCGTTTTTTTTTAAGCCGATTACTTATGCACCCCTGTGGAACTTTCTTTTATGCACCCTTTTGACACAGTCCCTTTGTTACTACACTTCGCTACACTACACTTCAACCTTGAATTCTTGGACTCTTGGGCGACCACTAGAATGGCATTTCTGTTGAATTACGAAACACCTGATTTTATTTCTTCTCGTAAAAACTACGAGTCTACAGAGAACCGCACTGCACAGAATAAAGTATCGGGATAAAATGGGATAGCTTCCAAGAGCATCGTATTTTTCCGTGCAAGGTGTTATTTTTGTTCTAATGAATTTCTTTGTGTCTTCGAAGGTAACGGAGATGTATGAGTGACCCCATTTAAATGCCCCACCCTTTCTACATCGTCCGCTCGTAAATATCTGCTCACCCCTCCGTTTCATTGGCGCTTCGCCGTAATAAATATTTCTTGTAACGATTTTTGTACACCTTATCTAACTGGTCGGTCTACGGTGTTGCTCGTAATCGAATTGAAATTACCTTCCACCGTAATATCAGCGCGATGAGTGGTTATACCGTGAGTTAATCTTATGATTGAAATTTTCAAATAAGGAAAATCGAATTTACTTTGATTCCGGATTGGAATACTGGAAATGCTTGTTCTCGGTACAGCGGTGCTTGAAATTGATAGGATTCTCGGTAACTCGAAGAATTACGTAAGAGAAAGGGCAGACGGCAGTTTCGGTATACCGATATGTCAAAGCAATTTCCCTTGAAATCAATATGACGTTATCTGTGTTATAAGGAACATGGTGAAGCATAGAACGGGTGAAATATTACGCATTTAAAAAAATTTATTTTATATTTAAGCTTCGCGGCAAATTTCCAAGAGTAGCTATAATTATGGGAATTAAATTGCAAAACAAATTGAATTAATTATAGTATAATTACGAACGTTGGCCGAGTAATTAAAATTTAAGACGCGTACAATTTCTGACCAAAGACACAGCCAAAACGGCACTCGTTATTTCAATGAAGAATCGCACGTGTTAATAGCAGCGAGGAACCTTTACTTAGCTTTTATAGTCGAAATGAGGCAAAGTATAAAGCGTGTTTTATATACGCTGTTCGCAACGAAACGATTAATTTCATTAATTTAGAAAATGATTAAAAATAGAAGGTCCACAAGGATCGTAAAAAGATCATTACCGTCTAAGATATCAGCGACTAAAAATCGGGATGGTTGCAGCGCGGTGCGCGATTATGTCGAAACCCGTGGGCACCTCGGAAGTTGCGCATAAAGCACGGGGCGCGCTTTCACCGGTCATTATTATCATTATGAAACGCAGTGGCACACTGACGCGGCCGGCGTTGATTAAAAACATTAATTGCATAAACCGGTAATTAACTGAATCATCGCGGTCAAGCCTTTATACCTATGTGTGGCGTAATTTTCCCGATCTAGATATCCAGATGTGTAAGCAAAACGTCTTTGATTTATCAACGCTTTTCGTTACGCCGCTGAACAGGACACGACCGATATTGTTCGCTTATCACAGGAAGTGATTAACCTTTTCTCCCTTCGCCTCTTTTTCCTTTCCGCGGTGCACCGCATGAAAATTATTGTAATCGTCGAAACGTAATCATTATAATTTACCCGTTCTTTAAAATCGACTCTCGGCTAGTTTTCCAGGCTTCCGCGCGTTCACGATAACGCGAAATGATTAATTGAGCCTGCGAGATACGTGATCTCTGATATAATTAACACCTCCGGATTTGCGATGGAAATCCCCGCTGAAAATTGTAGGCTGAACGGTGAAATGACTTTGTAATGAGAAATTAATGCCTCGGGTAGGTTCATGATAAAGAGCATCGACTGATTTATTTGCGGAATTTGCCAACCAACAGCGCTCGGACTTCGAACATCGACGAATCCACGTCATTCCCTTAAACCAACTTACACTTACATTAACTCGTCCAAGGAATTAATCAAACCAGATGTAAGCGAGAGATAGGGACAGCAGGTACTTACGAAAGTATTTATACACTTGCCATGGAAAACTTTCGTGTCCATATTGTACTACGTGTTATATAAAACATTTTAATTAACGCTATAATGAGACACGACTCTCTTAGTTATACCGGTCAAATATGAAATCAATCTAGAAATGTACATGAAAGTTACAAGATATTTCTCATATACTTGCACTAAATATCTTATAATTATAGCCGAGTCGCCGCATAACAATGCTACTGGAATTTCGAAACGTTTCGCACAAGACGCATGATGTATCTGTTCGCAAAAGGTTTCGTCCAGTGCTCCGATACTTTCGTAGGTCTATATAACGATATGTACACGCATATCAGCAGGTATATCGCTAACGAAAGAACGACGTCAAACCGGCGCAGTGGTACGTTTGTGCAGACTCGAGTAATCTGTAATGTAACAACCGGAATCGTGTTGTAGCAGAAAGTTATCGGAAATATGCATGTACAAGTTCTTCCTTGGGCTACATCTACTGCAACAGTAACAAAGACAGGCGTGTAAAAACAGTTGCGTTACGCACCGTAATTGATCGTTATCGGATGAGCACACGTGCAAACAGCCACTTTGCAGTTCTAATCATCTCCTCGCCAGGATATACCTATTCGCTCGACACACATCGCACGTAACCAAGCTGCTTCCACCATCGTGTAATTCCGATTCGTTGTCTAGTTTCGTTTCAACCCTCGTCCGTTTCTTTACGATACCGTACCCTGATTTTTCGATGGATGGAAATTTAAAATCTTAATTAGCAATTAAAGTTTGTGTATGTTTTATCTCTGTTTATCAACTAACCAACAGCAAACTTTAGCGAAGCATCATCCAAATCATTCTACGCATTTAACTCGCGTTTAATCCATAGACATCACCAACGACTACAACCAGTCACTTTTCCCACTGCTTAGAACAAACTCATCACTAAATCCCTAAATCGCCGTAACTTTCTCGATGCCCAAGCTTCTGGACGTTCCGAGCGAGCAGCTAATGATGTATGCAAAATCTGCCAATCAGAAATATCAGAAGCACCTTATAGCCTCCAAGGTAAACTCATTCCTAAATCTCGAATGGTCATAATCTCTTCGGTGTTCCAACATTGCGACGATCCGAGCGAGCAGCTAACGACGCATCCAAACTTGACCAACCGCGGACACCAAAAACACCTATTCTACCCAGAACGAACTCATCTCTGAGCCTCGACTCACTACAACCCTCTCGATATGGCGAGCTCGTGCGGTTCTGAACGAGTAGCTATCGATGCACTCGAAGGAAAAGTCGACTGGTCTCTGGGAACGCGTGTTAGCAGCGGCCGCGAGCGTGGGGTGAAGTTAAACGAGCGAACTCATGCAAAGGTGTCTCGTTCAGTGGGTCAGTAGTGGCAAGAAGCCTTCCGGGCATCCAGCTGATCGCGGCATGGCGTGTTGGCGTGGTGCGTGCTGTAGCCTCACGGAACGCGGAGCTTCTGGAGGCCGTGGCCCCCGCTATCGTGGATCCCGATGGATCCTCGCCCCGTTGTTGGATCGTAAGCCCCGTGCCATGCCGTGCCGTTTCGTGCGTGCGTCCGATCCGCTCTCGCCCTCCGCTCGCGTGAGAAGTTCACGTATGGAGCGAGAACTGAGATCGAGAAAGTATCAGCGGATGGCCCACTGCATGTTTGTTTGGGTCTTCTTCGGTGATTTTCGATCGGTCCTATTATTTTCATTTCCTTTATCTCTCAAGTTCGATCGTTCATTGGAGAATTACAATTCTGTCTATTTTTCTCCCTCTGTCTCTATGCGTTCCGCATCAGTTTCTTTACTCTTGAAAAGTTTATTCAATTCTACTCGCTCGTCTCGCTTTTCTTCCACCAATTTCGTTATTCTCCCGCCTTTCCCAATTTTCCCTCGTTACCTGTTCCATTTGAAATTATTGCTTGACTCTCGAATTTCACCTTGCAAATGAAAGATTCAGTGGATTAGTAGCCGCTCTGATTTCGTTTTTAATCGCTTAAAAATCGTCTGAATTATCTCTGCCGATGTTTTACAGTTTCCTTTGCCCTCGCCAGGGGGGAGGAGAATTCGACTTGCGCGGAGAGGGCAGAGTCGAGTTGGCGCGTTTTCCCCGGGATAATGGAGTCGAGGATCCTGGCGATCCATCGTTGCGCGGCACGGGGAGGCCACGGTAAATCCAGGGTGGTCGACGTGCAAGTGTTAATAACCTTGGCCGTGTAACGCGGCGAACGCTATGAGGCGAGTGCTGATTACCGCGGTCGTTAATTCTCGGCTAATATACCACCGTTACACTCGATATCTGTGGCCGGCTAGGCTGCGTGTGCACGTGCACGCGCGCATACCTGCCGAGGAATTAGAAGGTCGTCGCGTACACTATGTTATACCAGCGATACCATCTCGGCCATATTTATATCGCGATGATACTGTCTCGGGTTACTCGGCCGAAGTTACGGCAGCTGTGCCACCTTCGCCAAACTTCTCCCTTTCTACGCCCATTTCTCTGGATGAATCGTGACGAGTCCAACTTTGGAGAACGCTTATGTTCGTTGGAGACCATTCTCGAGATCTTCTTCTTATTTAAGAGCCGCATCGGTTCCTTCACTCGCGGTTTATCTAATTTTCTCTCTTAGTTTCTCCGCTTGTCCTGTTATCTTCGCGTGTTTTATTTTATTTCCTGGTATCCCTTGATACTTTTCTTTCTATCACAACTGTTGGTATAGTTACATGGATTCGAACATCTTGAAAGCATCGTAGCAGCGTGAACCTCTTACGTACCGATGAAATACATAGCCTTCCAAGTTTCTACGACTGTTCTCATCAGTCAAGTCGCTTGTTTGAAGTAGCTTCCAGCTACTTAGTAATATGTACCTGCTATCTTACTTGACTTGAAATATCCCTTCGAGGTGAAGCTGCAGATCTTTCAACTGTTTCTCCTCGACTCGAGAGGAACAAGAGTCGCGCGCTAGTAGTGCTTTGCTTCGTATTAATGAGTACCTTACTGTAAAATGTATAAATAATTTTAATTGATTTTAATTAATTCTACGATACAAGCAAACGTATACGCGTTCCTGGTAATTGCAATGAAAAAGCAATTACCTCGCAGAAGTCCATCGTTAATTAAATAACAAATTAACCTGTCAACCAAACGCAAGATGATACGCAATATCACGTCGTAAAAAGGAAAATTTGGAAAAATATCAGTTTTACGTGCTTAATGTCCGTTGCTGTATAGAATAACGCGCGTGATCTAGACTCGACCACGGATCTTGGTTGAAGGTGGTGATGGCGCGGAGGGCTTCGTCATGCCTCGCTCTGCACCATAACCCCGCAAAATTCTCGGATTGATATAGGTGAATTAGCATCGACGGGAAGTGTGCGCCAACTAATAAACTAAGATAGCCGCCTATAACGTCCGCGGCGCGCACATAAAATTTCACCGGGCGCTCTATATGAATATGAATCAGCCAGGCTTGCTCGCCTCGTAATTAGAATGGGTGCGTATCCGTAACCCACCAGCGAATTGGACTGTAATAACAACTAGTAATTATTATCAGCCGCGCGTTATATCAGCCTTGGACGATGCTCGTTTCGCCGCGAGATTTTTGTCCGGATAAATAGAGCTCGATGAAAGTTCGAACCACTGTTATTACGAGCAATTTGCCGCGTTTGCATATGCATGGCCGCGTAATTATCGCGGTTTTCTAAACGTCTTCGCGCCGAACAATGCAGCACCAGCTTTTCCAACACCTTTGGCCTTTCTCACGAATTTATACTTCGCCGTACGATGTACGAACGAAATTTTAGTTCCAACCTTGGACAGTGAAGCGGAGTGACAAAAAATTCAGAACCAACAACTTGCAATATAATGAACTTCTTTCGGCATCGAGTACGAAACACGCGTTTCAATCTTTTTATAAACAACGCAGAACCAACGACTTCGCAAATAACAATCTCTTCGTCTCGAAAATTTCCTACGCGTTTCGTATCAGATATCAGGGCTCATTTAAATTTTCTTCGCATCGAGACGTAGAAATACGAGGGAACTATGAAAAGTCTATACAATCTTCTGCTGTCTTTGCTTTCCAATTTGTTTCCCACTCGATTGTAACGTTTAAGCACCGATTAATTAAAATAACAGATGCTCAAGATTCACGGGCGTGGATGAAGTTTCTAATTGAAAAATATGTGTGTCGCTAAACGCACGCGTTTATGGAAATTCAGGAATCCTTGGACCGGAAAAGAGACCGAGAAACGTTAATTTATAGCCAGCCCATTTTTCTTTCGCGTTATTCGCGTTAGAACCGCGGTTTCCTCCGAAGCCTCGAAACGTCACGTAGATCAATCATTTTCGATATTACGAGCGAATTAACCAGACTAGCGTTATTAGTCTGTACGCGGTTTTCAACGTGGGGACGAGACGATATATTAAACAAACGTATGGTCTAAATATATTACGGCTTAATTGGAACGAGCGTTTTATCATCCACCGTAAAAACAAATAACCGGCGTTTAGCTACACGAACGCAATTATTTCTCCGCAAATGCGGAGAAGAAACGAGTGCGCGGGCGCGAGTTGCGAATACTTCGACCGTGAACGAGAAACTTTTCCGGGCTAAAAGAGTTGTCGAATCGGAAAAAGGGAAATCCTCGACGCACCTCGAACGTGGCGAGCTACGGCTTTCATTAAAATTGAACAAAGTGATTCTAACTGATACTACGCGGCCGTCCTGTATAAACAAGCTGAATCTAATCTTCAAGTTCAGTACCGGAGAACATCGTGTGCTTTCTCGAGATTTCTACGAGGGATATGCTACAATGATCGAATGAGAGATATTAAGTTTGTAATTTATGAAATTTCTGATTTTTAATCATTCGTTGTAATTTAAGAAGACCGCGTTTACGTATTTGTATTTTCACAAACTTCTATCATATTATGAAAGATTATATTTTCAGATTAGAATGATATCTGAAGCGATCTGTACAAATAAAACTACTTGTGTGACTAAAAAAATTAATATCGCCTACGGAAGAGGAAATTCTCAATTACAAAGTAATATTATAAATTGATCCACGCAGAGGATAACGATATACAGGGATGAAAAATTGATACAATGAGATTGTTTTATAGCGGAGATTTCGATCAAATTATTTTCCAAAACGTATATATCAATCATACTTTAGTGTATACATATGTTAGAACGAACGCTATGCAACAACGATATTCCACAATCAATTGGTGTTCGTCTTAACGCGCTCCATTACCGTTCATCTCGTACCGTTTCTTTTTCCTTTCACTTGTCGTGAAAATTATGGTAGGTACACATCTATAAAAATAATCCGACGAAAGGTAAGACACGAAACGTAACGCTGCAGGTAATTTCAAATGTTAATTTCCGCTCGGTGTCGTCTAATAATCGGTTTATCCGATTTCTAATCATCGGTTGTCCCATTACGACGGATAAAACAACGAGAAAGTCCAGATCGGTGCAGACGAACACGGTGCTCGAGCAAGTGCATCGTAACATCTTTTCTTACAAAGTAATCGATCCATCGGAGATTTTTTTCGAACGTTATTCGCATTCGACCAATCGCCAGTTGCAAAATAAACGAAACTCGTTAGCCGGCGGAGCGCATAAAACGCGAACGCGTCGCGGTCGAATTTCTTTGCACCAGCGTCGCTTATAGCACTCGCGGGGATTACGTTGCAAACGCATTTCGCAATACTATACGTATTAATTACGAGGTAATTACCGGCGGCTCGTAAGTACGACGCCATATTCAGTGATAAACACCGGGCCGGTTTTATGGGCCTCTTTCCAAGTCGCGTTTCGCGTGTCGTTCGAGGCAACAGAAGCGGCCTTTATGCATTAACCAGTCGATCATAAGCGGCGAAAGCTCACCGCGCGAGCACGCGTAAAATATACAAGGGTTCCCTTCTTTCGCGGAAGCCAGTGAAATAGTGCGTCGATAGACGCGTGAAAATTAATCCGAATCGCGCACCACGTCTATTCTCTGACGCGTCTAGATCTCGATGAAAATAAATTAAAGCGAGGAGAGTTTCCAAATTCTAGCAATTCTAATATAGGCGAGAAGAGTTAGGAGATTGGCAAGTCGAAAATTTGCCATCTGGAGAAAATGATTCTCGACGAGAAGAAAATCGCAACGAGGAAAATTCCATCGTGTGTGATCCATTCTAACGTGTTCTACCGTAGATGGGGAGATTTCGAAAATTCGCGAATTGTAGGATTATGTTCGATGGAAAGAGATTACAATGAAATTTCCCAAATTTCGAAGAAGCTCTCTTGTTCGCCAAAAATTATCCTCCGTGAACGTAAAATTCCAAAATTCCGTGAATTCCGAATCGGCGTTAATGAACGCCGTGTTGTAGTCGATGCATCGTTAATGTATATATAGTAATTTAACGTATAATTAATGCGGTACATATGTAGACATTATCATCTTCAAAAAACGCCCCGGTTTTGAATGAAATATGTTCGCAAAAAAACGCCTGTCTTTGAATCATAAAAAGGAGGAAAGAAGTGTGAAAAGAATTAAAAAGAAAAAAAAAAGAAAAAAAAAACGCGCTAACAAGAACGCACGACACGGAGCAGTTCGTTAGACGATAATCGTAGAGGAGTTTGCCATGCAACGGGAGCATTGCGATGATCTAAATTACCACCCCATGTTGGTCTCTATTTGGACCACTTCCTCCATTCGTTATTAAGAACGCTCTCTCTCTTTCTCTCCCTCTCTTTCTCCATCTTCCTTCCTACTTTTCAATACTATCTCTGTTCGCGTTGTTCAACGTGATTTCCATAAGCGGGCAACTGAAGAAGAGAGACTTGTCACGGATGGCAGGTTCCTCTTGTTAAAGGGATTCCCCGGGCGAATCTGCTCGTTTTTCTTCCATTGCTCTCTGTAATTACGCGCAACTAACCTCTTTTTCCTGAATATGTTAATGAAAATATTCACCGCGCATGCTACTACATCACCGACAAGCATTTACTTGTTGAAAGATCCGCCATCTGTTATGAGAACTTGGATGCTTGGCGCCTAATTGTTTAATTAGAATGATCTAGAATAGTGGTGATTATCAGAGGATGAACAATCGATACACCATTAGGTACTAGTTCTAATTTTCCATTAATAGCATATTAGATTTTGTGTGCGTGGTGCGTATAACAGATAGAGGAGATTCCTAGCGCGGTTCGATCGATCAATCAAGAGCGATATAGTAACCACGTGTACCGGGTAATGATCGGAATCTTGAGCAACGATGATTAGATGTTGATTGTTCAATTACGTTTAGTGATCGTAAAGCGACTGTTAGAGAGCTTTGAAGATCGAATAGGTGGTCGAAACCTGTTTTCCATCAAGAAATTTGAAAGAGGCTGCTCGTATAGTTACAATCGATCGTAAAAGTATGCAACCTGTGTTAGATATTCACGACCAGTTGAAATATCATAAATCATAAATTACATAGAACGTTTCGATATTACTTTATCTAACACGAAATTACAACACTGAGCAGTTAGCTAAACAGTTTAGCGAAGTAGCCAGCCATAAATCATAAAACAAGGCTTAATCTACGATTTTCACCAACTAGAATCTACCTCTAACCGAGTTATAAATGGAAAGGTCGAAACAGTCAAGGTTTTAGCAAGCGTTCTCCGCTTCAAAGCCTTCGAAAGCGTCTACCGTCTAGTAGAGCGACTAGAATCGACACAGCTGTCGGCACGACTCAAAAATCGCCTTCTTTTCCAATTCGAATCGCGATCATAACGCGCGGTGGACAACGCAGATCGACACAGATCGGCGTCACGTAAACGCGTGCGCGCGCGCGTAAAAATTTCGCGCGGCGTCCGCCTCTAACTAGCTTCACCTAGGCTGGATTTTCATATAAAAATATTCAGTACTCTCATGGTCGGTGAGCGCGTGCCCGCGAAGATCGCTATCCGACGCTGGTTCTTGGTGCATGCTAACGACTAACGGGCAACGGGTTCGTTACAAAATAAGGGGGAGAAAAAAAAAGGAAAAGGAAACGAAAAGAGAAAAACAGCCAGCGTTGATTTCTCTCTCTCTCTCTCTCTCTCCATCTCTCTCTCTCTCTCTCTCTCTCTTTGTCTTTCCCTCGCTGAGAACGCTTCCGGACTGAGTTTTCGTCCTGATACGGCCAGAATCGTCCCGGAGATCGTCGGACAGCAACGACGCTTCACGCTCCGCGAACCCGCGATTTCGTGCTTTGTCGTCTCTTGCTGCTGCACTTCCGCCAGCTTGCTATTAAACCTTCTGATTCAACGTTGCATCTCGGTGATATTCGAGCTTGATTCGATCGGGTATTTCGTGAAATATTGAGTTAATAAATGGACAAGTGAAAAATAATGGTATCCTGGTAAGGAAAATACGTCGTACTAAAAGAGTTGACTGATATCGACAGTTTAGAAACCGTATGTCCAATTTCCTGAAAAGAAATCAGCGAGCTGCAGATGGAAATTTCCATAACTTTGCCTGTTAAAATGTAAAATACATAAATATATAGAGGGAACCTCCTTGGTTAAGAGATACGTTCGATTGTAGTGGGTCGACATGCGACTGAATAAATATACCGCGATCTCATATGCAATTTCTGCTAGAACCAAGTGACCACACTTGACAGAATAATGTTTGTGCTAAGAGGAAAGGACGTTGACGCTGACCAGACGACGTGGAACGAGAAAAATCGGTGGGACAGTGAGACACTTAAAAATCCAGGAGGGAAAAGTATGATTACGTCGGCGGTGTCGGGCCGAGAGGCCACGTGAGTCCTTCGTTTTTACCGCACGCGAGCCAGCTTTTTGTCGATACGCTCAGATCCTGAAGGGATAAGTCGGACGTGGCGTAATTTACTTGGCCTATCGAGACCGAACGTCACTTCGATCGCTCTTCCGAGTTACGACGTTATTACGCGTCATTCCTGGCTGACGTAGACGATAACGTTATCGATATATGTACGTATGATCGACTAGCTGGCCGACCAATGTTGAACCGTTCTACCAGAAATTTCCCGATAAACCGAACTTCGCAAGGACTTTGTTGTCAAGAATGGGTCATCGAGGCATTTCGCATCGAGCGTGTAATAGGAGAGATTTTAATTAAAAATTACGAGAAGCTCGTTGTATCTTTGATTCTTCGATCGTGTCACGTTTACCCGGAAATCATTATCGATGGAAAGAAAATTCCACGTGTATCTCATCTGTTTTTGACCCGAAATGGCTGCGTTGTTTCAATGGATACTTCTTCTAAATATTTGTTTTTATCGAATATCTGTCGTAGCATATAATAAAATATTCAGGGAACGAAGACATCGGAAGAGACACGAACGTAAAAGGAGAAAGCGAAAAGAGTAGGCGAGGTTGATAATTTAATTAGAAATCACCAGAGGCTCGGCGTATCCCCGATTGCCCAATTCTGCGCGTTGACAATTTCCCTGAAGCCAGCGTTGTTGACTTACAGGTACGAAGAAATCCAAGATTTCTTCCAAGGAAGCATCATCGGTTCGAATGGTCTAATCGAGGGGACCCACGGAACATTGCTCGCCGGCAGCATGAAACGCGACAGGCCAATTGCATAAGCCGCCGCAGTAAAATACAAAATACACCAATTAGGCTGAAGCCAGACCTGAAAACGCTGGAGACTTGGTGTATGAAGGGGAGGAGGGAGGGGGTTTATTCTTAATTAAAATGATTGCCGACATTACGGCTAAACTCTCGCAATTATGATTCTCTTTCTTCCATAAAAGTGCTGCCCCATGCCCGCTGGTGTTCCTCGTATTTTCAGCTAATAACACCCTTACGCCGCCTCTTATCGGGGTTCATCATCGTGCAACGCCCGGGACCGGCGCGCATCGCCTTGGCCAACGAGCATCGCTCGCTAATTTCCATGGATTCTCCGTTTCGACGACGCCGTTACAATGTCACGTGACCACTCCCATAGACTTCCTCTAAATTCTAAATGCAATTTGCCTCTTGGCGTACCGAGAATCCAGAGGTTTCACTTCATAGGGGATGTTATAATTGTGGCTGTGAAATGTTTCTAAGGACGACCCCGTTGAGAGATCGATGGTCTTAAGAGCCATTTAGTAGACTGAGTTTATGGGATATTGCCGATAATGACGAATAATCCGAGAGATGTTGTTCATTACGTTTATGTATATAACAATTCCTTGGACTCTTTCAGAATGCTATCTCGCATCTTCGTTTGCTTGTTTACGCGGCATTTGTTCGTCTGCTCGTTCCACATTTTACGTTCGATTCGTACGTGCCCAAAGTTTCTACGTCCCCTTTCATAAAATTCGCGTCTTCGTTTCTGTGCACGCATTTTACGTTCGTCCTTATCCATCCTAAGTCCGTATGTTTGCACGAAAATTCCTGAAGTGCCTTGAAAATATCAGGCGCTGCGTTCGTGCATAATGTCCCTAATTTTCTATAATCGCCAATCCTGCGTTAATTAGCGCGATGAGAAATGACCTCTAGCAAGCAATTAAAGGTATCAGCTGGCGCGGCCCGTTTTCTCGGTATTTCCACTGGATGTACCGGTCGTTTATTAATTTTTAATCGGACCGGTGATCGAGTCGCCGTTAACGCGGTCGATCGATCCAATTGATTGCGGCTCGGTTGTTGAACAGGTGCTGGACCGTGCGCGAAAACCGATCACCCTCATCTGCGGGACAATCGATTTTCCTACTACCTTCGATCATCTCGGCTGATTATTACCACTCGACGTTCAGCCGACCGTGATGATGTACACAGCTCTTAAGTTCCGCAACTTGTCCACATTTGTCGTTTCGGTTTTCCCCGAGCATCTGCGCTCTTGTAAAATATGCTCTTATCAACGAACCGTTTCGTACATGGTGTATCAAAGTCGATCAAGCAGCTGGGACTCTCGTTTAAATCCTTTTTGTCACCATCTTCACACCAACTCGTTTCTAACTTTTTTCCGATTCTATCGTATCGATACCGGAGAAATTACAATGATGAGAATTTTGTAAATTTCAGTAATTCCAAGATGCATGGGAATATTTGGAAGATCCACAAATTCAGCCGTGTATAATTATCGATAATTATCTTTCACAGAAATAAATTATAACGATGAAAGTGTTAAAAATTCTACCAAGCAGTTTGGAGAATAGTGGAAGTTGGAGAAATTGTAACAATGAAAATTTTCGAATAATATTTCCCAGTAACTGATTACGAGAATCTCGTATGAAAGTAGTAGCGTTCTAATTATCGAAACATAATACGGCATAATTAAAACAGTCGGAAGTGATGTAAGTGCAGCGAAATTAGCAAAACTGCGTCATGTTGGAAAAGCCATAATCACAGACATTAAAAAACAAGCGCATGATATTGCAAATTATCTGAAGCACGTAGATTTCTCAGATGCTGGCAGCAATAGTAGAAAAACCTGAAATATACCGATGTAATGAAATGGTTTCACCGCGATAAAGACCGTACTAACGACGATTTTATACAACTGGAAACAGCAAGCGAAAGTGGTAATGAAAAGGTATCTTCTCGAGTCGAAGCATTCGTGGAATTCGAAAAACAGCTTCGATAGTTCCAAGTATAAGAAGAACGTAGCTCTACGCAGTCGCTTGTGTCTACAAAATTAAGCGAAATAGCGCGGCCAAGAAGATACGCTATCCACAAATATTTAAAGAATCTGTCGATTAATCTTAAATCAGTATTTGAATAAGTGAAATTTCGTATCGGAAACGTGACTGTTGTATTATCCGAAACAGTTTTGTCTCCCTATTGGTCCTGACAAGGAAAGTCCTTCGCTATAGTTCTATTATAGATAGAAAGATGATTCGACGGAAGAGTGGACTGTTTTCGAAACGTATCCGTGAAATCGATTGGTTAATCGTCCTCGATCACGATTAATAGTCCGGTTTTAATCTTATCTAAAGGTACGTTCAATCTTCCATCACCACCTAATAGACATGCTCGCCGCGATATTTATTCATAGCCACGTATGCAATCATCCGCGCGGCGATTTGCATCATATTTCATTACCGCAAACACGTCTAAATACATTGTACGAAGATACGGATCTCCACGAACAGGAACAGCGGACTGACGAGCTTCTTACGTTCGATTATCCGAACGATTAATCGTTGCGTACTCTCTCTCTAGTTGCGTGAATTATCCTGCGCTAGAGAACACGGATACGTTACACCGTGTCCGTTTCCTTTCGCGTGACCACTGTTGACGATAACGTTGTTACTGGACAGCCAGTGAAAAAAAAAAAAAAAAAAATGGAAGACGATCAAAATGATACAGTTGGACACTACCGCGTGATGGCGATCGTTGCGTTTCTTCGAGGGAAAAATCTCGGTGCAGATTATTGCCAACTGCACATACGTAGACGCTGCATAATGGTGCAGAAATAAGAGATATAATAGCTTCAAGAATAGCGTAACCGTAATAAAGAATTTCGTGTGACAAACTCTTTTATCGCCTCTAATTATTTTCAAAGCTTTGAAACCTAAGACTGTTGAGTATAAAACAACTACAGTAAGAAACAATTTTTCTACAAAAAAAAAGACAGCCAGAAATTTAAAGCTATAATAAGAATTTCGATTCCATCGAAATTACTCCAAAATTTGCAACAGAAATGAAAATAAGAACAATTTCTTTAAGAAAACACCCCGCATTTCGAAACTATTTAATAAGAACAATTTTTCCGTCATCCCTCTGCTTATCCTGTTCAAAGCACCGAGCCTTTGAACTACCTAATTTTCAACTCGCTACCTACCACCCTACTATTTATCGTACTATCTTCGCAATTCCTTCAAGCGTGCACACGACGAGACTCTTAAAAAGGACCTTGAAAAATGTTAACGACTCCATTCCCTAAAATCGCTCATATGTCGTTCGAGGTGAAACCTGTCGAGCTGAATTCGAGCGAAATAACCGGTAACGGCTAGCTTTCTCTGTCGGCCGATGAAGATGACGAAGAAGAAAGGTGTTCGCCGATCGGCAAACAGTCCTCGTGGTCCCGGCTCTGTATAAGTCGATATTCGCCGCGGTCTAATTGCCGCATTTTTAATAATGACGTTAATGAGCGATAGTTATCGCGTGTCCGGTCGACAAGCAGTCGACCGCTCGGTGTCGAACCGATTAAAGGCAAATCGGATGTTGCCCGTACGAAATGGAGGACCGACTGTTCTGTCCCCGATACCGATCGCCACGCGTGCCATTCCTTCCGTGAGCCAGTCTTCAGGCTCCCTATCAGAAAAATGCACACGGTCCTCGAACTCATGGCCGCGTCATCGGAAGGGCTTGATGGCTCGCGGCAGATGTCCCAACGAACTTTTTCCCGTATCTCGATCGGCCGTTTCAGCCGCCAATCGGGACAGATCGTCCACGCTGTCTCGATGACACCGAATACACGGAGATAGAGCCGAACGATTGCCTTCTTCCACTGGTTAATGACGGCTATTTAATATGGATCTGTTTCTCTAATTTAGATGCTTGTTCATTTAGAACTGACGAGTATTACCTATTTGGGAATCTAGATACAAGGAATGGATAACGATTGGCAGAGAGATTGATTTATAGGTTGCGCTGGATTTTATCTGGGGATTTATGAAATATTAATTGGCAATTATTACAAGAAATTAAATTTCCTTCCATATCTGCGGTATTAAATCACTTCTGAGACGCGGGCTTCAAATTTTTACGATAAATTATAATGGAATTTATCTACGATCTTAAATATCGGTTGTTTCCAGAATAACAAAAAAGAAGCTGAACTTCCTTCCATCCGTAGAATATCAATTTCTTATGGATCCCACTAGATGCCCCAATTATCAATCGATACCGTAGAAGAAGTAAATAAAATAAAATATAAAATAATATAAAATATAATATATAAAATAACGGAAGAGATATTTTCAAGTTGATATTCTAGAAATTATTTGGGTTACTGTAACAAAATTTAGTAATAAATTTTTTTTATAATTCCTTTTCCACTTCGAATATCCCTTTTGCATATACGAAATTTACCCAGCGTCTATATAAAACTTAATCGACTGTCCTAACAACGATAAGAAGATGGAGAAGAAATCGTCCACCATTTCCACGGCGAAATATTTTCTTTCAACAAAAATCACCTGTGAGCGACACGACGTCGCGTGGCTGCGGGAAGGCAAAGGTGAGACAGAAAGCCCGTGGCGACAGGCGGAAAGAAAATCACTTTTCAAAGCGGGCGCGCGCGCTCGATCGTCAGCCTCGGGCTGATGACTTCATAGCAATGACGGCTGGCGATCATAGTGAGTCGCGAGATGGGAAATCATAAAAGGCAGTGGGTACCGCATCGCGATAATGACATGAAAAATGAACTCGAGCGAAGATAATCGGCGAAATTAAATAATTGCGCGCTGCTTGGTAGCGCGGTTGCGCCGACGAATTTAATCGATTTACGATCTTTCATAATCCGGCTGCCGTTTCCGGTTCTCGACCGCCGACTCCACAGATCCGTTTCGTTGATTTCCTTTCTCCTCTTTGTTCCTCCACGATCCTCGCTGTCAATGTTTCTTCTGTTCTCCTTTCGGCTATTTCTGATCTTTCTACCGCCATCTTTACACCGGTGTAGAGGCTTCTTTTGCTTTTTATTCTACGCATTCGCTGCTTCCTTAACATCGTTCCCCGCTTATTTTTTCCTTTCGTTTCCTGTTTCATTCGCATTTTTCGTTTCTTCTTTCACCCTCGGTTTAATAATTCTCCATTTGTATCTTTTTTTCTTTCTACGTTATTTCATTAATTGTTTCATTAATTGTTCTCTCTCCAATCTCCGAATTACCCGCCTCCCCTTTTAAGAATTTTAACCAATTTATGCTTTCTTCTTTTTCCCTTTCCTCGGTTTCCTTCCTCCATCTTCGCGTTGTTTATCTATTCTCTTTCTATTTCTAAACCACACGCGTCTCCTTTTCCTCTTTTAAGAACTCCAGTTCGCCTATCACTTCCGCTTTCTTCTTCTACGTTCGTCCGTTCGTGGTTCCTACGTTTCTTGCCTTCCTTCTTCGCTTTCTGCCCTTTTCGCTCGCCGTTGACCCACTGTGTCTTCGCGTTTTCTAAATTCCCCTCGCCCGTTTCTCTCGTCACGCAGTGGTTCTCCCGCTGTTCATTCCCGCCAGGTGTCAGGTCAAAATGAAAAATGTAAATGAGTCGTAATGATGAGAAGGTAACTATTCCGATGTGTATCTCTTCATCAACGTCCATGCTATGCGTTTCGGGGGTAGACCGGCCGATACAAGCTGCTCTCACAACTATTATCGGTTAGGCGATTCTGAGCGTTTCGAGACGCTCGTTTCTAAAGGTCTAACCGAGGTCTAAATTATTCCTCAATGTGTTCGTTTCGTTTCACCTTTAGCTGGATATTCGTAGACATTATTCGGATAGACTTAACTCTTGCTGCGACTAGATTCACAATTTTGTCTTGCGGGCTATTCCATCGGAAAGCTCTTCAACGTCAAACGTTTGATAAGATTTCTTTAAACACCGTGAATAACGCGTAGAGAGGAACGCGCAAAGTTGCAGATGGTGAGAAGTAGGAGAGATACAGTTTAAGGGTTCGAGGCTTGCCTGCTGGAATAATTGGAGTTTGATCTTGCGTGTGACAGATAGACAAAGAGGAGAGGACGAAATTGCGTCCGAGCGGAATAAGGTCCTTGATGAAATTGTTAGTTCAAGACATTAATAATCTCCGTGGACTAATTACTTACCGCGCGAGGGCATCAAATCCTCATTATACAATTCGTCACCCTCCGACACCTTAATCAAAACCACTGGCGCACACGTGGAGTAACGACGCGACGTTAGCGGGAAAGTAATGAATTCTTTGCACTGTTGAACGCGACGCTTTGCCATGCTGCTTAGGAGCATCGATCAAAAAGGATTTCCGGCCGAGACAATTTCTTTTCCCTTCTGTGGATGCTGGATCTTACAATGGTCCATTCCGCGGAACGCTGCTCCATTAAAATTTTAAGGTTTTTAACCTTACGTAGATTTTCTCTCTAACTTTTTATCTATCGATCAGTGTATACTTATTTCCCGATGTATCTTCAGATGCGTATTGTATATTTTTCAAAGAGCTCCACGAAATTAAAACTACTTTCCAAGAATTCTTTTATGGGGAAATCCCGCAAGTGCTATAATAAAATGACGTAGAAATAGAAGAAAGCTTCGGATTGAGATTAGTCCATCAAAAAGGTGGCGTCGAATCGGGAGCAGAGAAAGAAAAAAAAAACTAGGAAACATAACACGGGACTGCCGGCAATAAGATCGACGCGGAGGAGGTTAATTACCGAGACTCGTCGATTTGGACCTTTTATGGGGTCTACGGAGAATGGCGAAACGCGAGAGAAGGAACGGTAAGCGTCAGTAAAAAAGCGAAAGAGGCGCAACCCCCACGATCCGCTATCTGAATCTCCTGCAACGTTCTTCGCCACCTCCTCCTTTTCTTCTTCTTCTTCTTCTTCTTCTTCTCTCCCCTTCGTCGTATTTTTCTTCTTCTTTATCATCGTGTTCTTCTTGTTTCTGCTAGCTGACCGGAGGCGAGGACGCACCACGTGCCCCGTTTGAAAAATCAGCGCGTTTACCAAGAGGCTAATTAATTTACATAGTGGACCGGTTCTCCTTTTTCCTTTCCTAGACTTTCTGGAATTGAACTGTGGGAAATAGAAGCAACCCGTATTTCTTCGCAATCTTTTTCTTGCAATTTATATCCGTGTCGCTATAATCCTACCGTCGTTGTTACTTCATGGGATCCATTATTTAAATAGCAATATTCCATTCTTTAAACATAATATTTCTCTCCAAGCGATTCTACGGCTAAAATAACATTTACGTCTGTTCAGCATATAGAACTATTACTACACCAAATTTCATCCAATTATTAATGTTATCCATTTCTGGTGCGCGGCACGTGTCTGAAACTTTCCTTATCAGACGAAGGGACACGTTTCCCACAATTAGCGACATCGTGGCCGTTGCAAGAACTCTGTCATTGCGACAAAATCGAGAAAATGTAATCTCCAGTCCTCTACTCTTGCCATTACGCGATAGTCATTGCTTGGTAGGTGTCGATATCCGAATACACAGCGTCGTACGATTCTTCCAAGCGTTAAAGGAATTTTTCTCGCTACCGATCCGCGGTCGTGATCCGCGACTAAGCTTACGTTTTACGTACGATAATGTTTATTCCAGGTATGGAGCTGATCCTACAGCACATTCCATCGAAATCAACGAGAAGCACGTTTGAAGCTTCCCTTATTAGACGATGGCACGCATTTTTCGCAATTAGCGAGCCACTGCGAGCAAACCTGAGGGAAGAACTGCGCCGTCGATAGAAGTGGAAGAAGGTGACCGAGAGGAAGAGGGGGCCAGGTGAGCTGGTAATGCACAAGAACTCCCAGGTATCGGGGCATCGGGCGACACTCTCCCGGGAGTCTTCGGAAAAGATCTGAGGTCCGACAATGAATACCTATTAAAACGGTGTGAACAATGCCCGGGGCTGGGCCGTGGCTTCGCTCTCAGGATCGCTCGCCGGTAGCAACAAGAGCGCTAAGTAGAGGCCGGCCAACCTCTTGTGGCCCGCAGGTGATATACTGCGAGATCCGCGATATCGGGACGTGGTTCTCTCGCTCTCTTCGACGGGTCTCCAACACACAACACACGACATACAGCGTAAAGGCACACCACGCGGAGCATGGACGGAACGCGAGTGCTTGGCTCCTTCTCCCAAGTACCGCGTGTCCTCTCGCGTTCGCATTCCTCGTTGCCCGATCTTCTCCCGCATTCGCATTCCCGGTCGCGCGCGCCCCGCGATCCGCATTCGTGTCCGTTACCTTGCATACGCCGCGACCCACGCGTCGCGTCGCTTCGTCCTCGCTACTTACGCGGGACACGATACGAACAGGATTCGAGATTTCGATTGGGGCAAGTTGAGGAGTACGTACGTACGGACCAAGTTGATTCTTTCAGTTGATTTCTTAAGGGTAGAGAGTTAAGCGACCAGGACAGAAGAGCCAGTGGATATTTGAACTTTTGCGCCGAGCAACTCGCGCCGCTCCTCACGCGTACGCTGCTGCGTTTTTGCTTGCCCGCGCTTCGGTAAAATACTTAAAAAGGAGGAATGTTTAAGTAACGCTACTGACGCATACATTTTCTGCGTCGCTTCTCGTGCGTTTCCACGAGAGAAGTAAATTGCTGATATGCCCATTAATTAGCTTAAGTAGGAAGCCAGAGCCAAAGATCCTTCTACGGACTTATACAAAACGCAATTCAACGAGTAGCGTCGTACAATCGTAATTGTCATACGAAATCGTTCGATTATACCATCTGGGAAAGATGTCAACAAGTCCCATATCAATTACCATAGCACGAAAAGACTTTTGTACGTCCACTAATCAGAACAGATGGATAAAGTAGAGTCTCCAAAGATCCCCGTAAAAGATCTTTGTATGCGTGCAGAATTTCGTACGAAATTGTCTCGGAACTCGATCCAGGAAAAGATCCAAATAACGGCTGATCGAGAGAAATCGATCGAAGCAACGAAAGTAACTTCGAAGGTAGAACTTGAACAGAGTAGGTCCTGCAAAGATCTTTCTCTGTTTAAAATACGCGCTGCTAAATGTAGTCGATCCAGTACCTGTACAAATTTCAGTCCACTAACACCGTCTAGAGAAAAATCCAAATGACGAAGCTAGGGACCAAGAGGAATCGATCGAGACGACCAAGGCGCTCGACAAGGAACAGGGCAAGGAAGAGGCGTTCGGGACACCGGTATCATCGGGACTTCCCTCGCGAAGAAGGCTGAGAGGGGCGGCAGAGGGGAGCGATCGTCCGTGGCCAGGTTCGCAGTACTTAGCGGCGTTAAATCGATAAAAGTGTAGAAGCCGCATTACGAGGGTTTCGTGTGGGCACACTTAGAGGCCGCGCACGTTCGTCGTGAGAGATTGGAGTTGCCTTCTCGCGACTCCAGACCGGGGGAGGAAGATAATGGACGGGAAGAAAGAGGAACGTCTACCCATTATTCCGTGGCGATTCTTCGATTGGCCTCCACCTGATTGCGATTGCAGATGAGATTGCACACCCGCGGCGCAGGAAGCCGCGCTCCTGCCGCCACCGATGCAGTTGCATAATTCTGACCCCTTTCTTTTTTCTCTCTCTCTCTATCTTTCCTCCTCTGTTTTTCTTCGGCGAGAGGAATTTTCTACTCGATTAGGAATCCTTGGTCAGGGTCGTGACAAGTTTCTAAATCTTCGCTGGAGAGACAGCGTACTTTATGCGGTATATTGCAGTTGAGATTTATAGCGATCGAGTGGAAGTTTGATAGAGAGAAGTTAGAATATGCATCGATGAATATGCATTGATGGATCGATGGAAAATTTGGAGACGAATCTTTGTGAGGAAGATCGAGGAAGAGAAGAAGGGAAAATGAAAAGGCTTTTTACGCGTTTCTCTAAAAGTGTATGTTTCTGTTTAGAAAAGAAAAATAAATGGAATTTTCTCATTCTACGAGGATACTGACCGATGATCAACTTTGAGTATCCTAGCAGCGTGTGTCATTATTGGTTCGGACAATCAAGGTCTTACTGTGCAACACCTAACTCCTCGTATTCCAACTCATTGAAAATATTAGTTAACACAATCGGTTATTCTTCTTGAAAATAAAATATCGTTACAAGTAAATTATCCTTCGTTTTTATTGTAAAAAATCCTAAAGGGTGTAGAATATACCAATGTGAAATCCCAAGTTGTACGTGTCCCGTCTCGATGACTTAACCTATGACCTGGTTATGCTTATCCTGGCTTGTACCGTACACATTTCTAAATGTTGAGGAATTGAAGCTGATTCCTTTCATTTACAAGTTACAATTTACCTTGCGAACCGTCTGTCGAGTTGCCCTTGCCCAGTTTTTAAATAAATAACGATAAGTAAAGTAACCTTGAAGACTGTAATCTTAAACAGTCACGCCATTAGCAATCCCGCGATGGAACCACGAGAAATTGGGTCACGCTGATGCGGATCAATTTATCTCAATCGTTCGATTAAACGATTCGAACGAGGCAAAGGTGAAATCGAATCATCGAGATCGGACGGAGAAGTTCGTTCGAATTGAGACGAGTAAATCGAATTCTAACGAAAATTATCCGGCGTTCGTTCTGCCAAAGCGTATCGTTATATAACCAGGACGGTGTATCTGGGCTGACCTAAAATTTAAAAATGTCATAGCCGCGCGGATATCTTGACTAATTATGAATAAGCAATGCAAATGGGTTAAGCAATGTTACGATTCCGCGTCACGAACGGATTATAAACTCTTCTTTGTACAGAAATTACAACCTTCGGGCAAATGAGCGCCGAGAGTTTCTCGTAATAACCGGGCTTATCTTTTTACGACGGATTTTCAGGCTATTGATTGGCAAACCTTGCCTATGCTCTATACAGAACAGCTCGTTCCGCGGCTCTGCTCGTTTTTCGTCTATCCAGGAACCGTTCGAAATCGATATGGAGATTTGCACTGACGTTTAACTGCATTTAGCGCGATTTCAATCTCCTCTGGCTCGTAACTTTAGAATTCCTTTATGATTTACCGCCTGCAGACGATTTGTATTAACCATATTTCATGTCGTTCGAGTATCTGCCTCCTTATGTCGTAACCATAAATGTGTAAATTTTTATCTCTCCGGTAAAATTGATCGACTGTCACCTTTTTCCGTTTTCGTCTCGTATCAGTTCAGAGATCGTAACAGTTATAATTCACATTGGAAAAGTTATGGTACAACGATTATTAGTATCGTGATTTTAAAATAATCTCAAACATACACCAATGTATAAAAATCGGTGTATTCGTAACATCAACGCGAAAGGGATGATACGATCTAGTGAAAAATTTTATTATCTCAAATCCAAGGGAAAAAATGTAGCAAGAGTTCGCTAATCTATCACATACGTAATTAGATCGCGGGCATTTATGCAAATTCGTATCTTTACGAATGTAAATAAAAAAAGAAAAAATAGTACTTTGATAGAAAATTGTTTTACCTACCAAGTACTGTAAAAAGTACTATACTTTGAATATTTTCTACATTTTTGCATGTTGTATGCACCTTCGCGTCGTCAAATTTTTCATAAACGCATAAATGCATAAAAATCCGCGGTCTACTCGTGCTCAATAGTATCATCAACGCGAAGAAGAACGATACGATCTCTGCGTGACTTTTCCAGTCTTTTCCCAAATCCAGGAAAAGGAAATAGGAAAAAATAGCAGGAGCGTGCATTTGCATAGTCGACCACTTTCTCCGTAACATCTTGCACAATGCGATAATCCAACAATAGCGGCGTGAATCACAATGGTTGCCGAGGAGACCGACAAGTTTGACGGTGAACAGACGAATTGCAGGATCGCGGAAGAACAGCAGCCATTGTTTTTGAATCTTATTGTTTCCTCGGAGACAGAGTAACGACAGCATCGCGTGTTCGCGGGGATATTCGAGGATGCTAATGCTCCTGGATGCGCAACGATGTTTAGCCAGAGAGCACGCGGCTCGCAAGAAATCTCTGTATCTAACCGCCATCTTCACGACGCACGCTTTTCTCGTAGTTAATAATACGTATCAACTACTTAATCATCTCCTTAATACATGCTCTTTTTTTCTACCGTTTCATCATATTCATAAGTGAAACTAAGATTTATCGCCGCTCTTGTTGAAAATAATTCACCTAATTAGAGACCTACCTTGAAAGTAGCTCTTCGTTCGAAGGTAGCTGACGCTGAGTCTGAGGATGCTGAGTCGGTCAAGCTTGCTGAGGATATTTTGTTCGAACGGAAGCAAGGATGCCAGTGTGTCCAGTTCGGCGTTCAATCGCTCGCGATGCCGTTTGCTCGGGTTCGACTTCGTTACCCCATCCTTTTGCGGTGGTTTTAAGCTATAAAACAAACAATTAAATATGTCAGCTTTTCCTATTAATTCCGTTTCCTTCGTCCTGCTACAATTACAGCGTTCCGTCGGTTACCCATTTCCTTAATCGGTGTCCAAAAAATCATAGATTTTACGGTAGTTGGTTATAAAAAGACCAGTTTGTAAATGAAAAGGACCGCTAGAAAATAGAAGGGAAGAATATAGCGACGATCGAACGAATAGCAGAACATCGGCAACGATATCTCTTTCTAGAATTTCATGTCAAACTTTTGTGACCAAGTGGCAACCTAATATAAATATAAGGAACAACTACGCTTGAACTTTTCCGCTAACATACGACACATGTGATGGCGTCATTGGCGAAAATTTGTTCGAATGAAAAATTAACGAGAGAAAAAGGCCAACATATCACGTCGGTTTAATTAGCCAGAGTAATAGAGATAATCGTCGATCCTACGGTGTTCACGTTCGACTGGTTGCAGAAATTCCTCGGCCACCTTCGAGAATCGAACAACAGGCGGCCTACGGGCCAAGGATCTCGATAATTAAAGGCGACCACTATCCGAGGGTTGATTGACACGCGGAGAAACCCTGCGGACCGATATGCCCACTCAACAGTCCGGAATTCCTCGGGATAAGTATAGTTATTACAAAATACTTCTCGCATCTGCACTCTCTTCGATTCGTTTTTCTTTCGTTCCACCGTTACCTTTCCTACTTTCGTCTCTCTCTCTCTCTTTTCCTTCGGTTTATCCGCAAACGGGGCATAAAATGCATAAATTGTTTGATAATTATGACATGTGGAAGCTGACTACCATGCGGTGGTCTCATCAGCTTCCAATGGCGTAACTACTACGCGAATATCTTTTTTCCAAGGAGTATTTTCGTCGATTAAGATAAAAAAAAATCTGTACTTTGTAAATCTCGAAACACGAAACAAGTTCGCTGAAATAAAGGAAAATATCCAGTTTAACCAAACTTGCTTCTGTTACAACCTGATATATTTGAGAATGATTCGACTTCTCCGAAGTCAAACTGACCAATTACACTTTCTCTAAGTATGGACTGAACCAACCACCAAATGATACGGATGAAACCAATACTCTACTTCGTATGAAAATGACGAATAATAATAGATTCTAAGGGAGATTTAAAAAGACAGTACATATAATGTCATCATTTTCCTGTACTTTTTAATTCATGGATTTAATTGATCAATGTAACTTCTGAGCAATTTTTATCTATTACACTGACGAAGAATCTTTATACATGAATCTTTGCTTAGGTCGCAGTTGCGTTAAGAAAAATACGAATTTGCACAAACATAGACCAATAAATACGTCACAATGGAAATTCGTGTTCATAAATGTAGTGTAATTACAAAGAAATACAGAGATGGGATATTTTCCTTCGGCATAAGGAATAAAGGATTCGACGCCAATGTGTGATCGAGTACAAACTGTTTGTTTGAATTGAACCTTCCACCATGGAAGTGAGACCCCATGCCGAACGAGTACCGAACCCCATTCGAGCACCGCGACCTATGGCGATCTCGTGGTCAACAATGACTATTAAACTGCGGATATTTACGCAAATTTGTATTTCCAGATATCATAAATTCTCATTTGATAAAAACCGATACTTCTAAAAAAAAAAAAAAAAAATCATCGATATCGAGATACGCGTAAAAATTCATTTCCCCATAAATATACGTGCGAAACACTAACGATCGCTATTCTTCGCTAGATAAATATTCCTTCGGCCATCTTCCAAATAAACAGTTGAAATCTAATCTGGATCTCGATAAAATTCAATATCAACCTAACGGAACATCTCCGCGCCATAAGCCAATCAAAAAAGGAAAAGGAAAAACACCGTCGACTTAATCAAAATCCATCATTCCTCTGTACCTCATCCAGCGAGCAACGTCTTTTTTCTATCAAAAGCACGCGAATCGCGAGCAAAACGTGGCCACTAAGGAAAAAGGGACGATCGGGCAAGAAAGAAGGAAAGAAGGAAAGGAAGGTGGAGGGAAAAACGGCGATGGCCTTAATTAAAATGCTTAGGGGTTAGAAAGCGTGATGAATGAGATTGCCGTCCACATACGAGGCGGTCGGTGCCTACGAGTGCGCGCGGCAGCACCGAGAAGAACTCTATTAATTATTAGATGACACCGAATCCATTATCCGGGACGAGGAACGGACGGAGGTCCTCGAGGAATAGTCTCATTCAGATACCATTAGGACCCACGGCCGGCCTTTTGTTCTTTCGCGGCTGCTCGCGCGTTCCCCGGCGTGCAAAACACGGTTAATTATCGGGACGAGGACGGGAGGAAAGGAGTGCCACGTGGGCCGTGCCACTTCGTTCCTCTGTCTCCATTCTTTTTTACCGTCTTCTTCTTCCTCCCCTTTCTCCCCGGGTTTTGCTTTTCCATTTCGTCCAGCTCTGTTTCTCGATCTGTCAAGAGGGGGATCGTTCCAAGCTGGGACGATTCGATTCGAAGAGGAAACGAAATTCCTTGGCTGAACCTGAGATCGCCTGACGCGACGTGTGCATTCAAGGAACTCGTCAAGGACAGGATCGCGAACTCCGTGTAATTTCATGACACTAATTGCAATCGTCGAGACTAACGACGAGTGGAGTAAATTCAGCGAAGCTTGGACGAACAGCGTCGAAACAGTTCCAGCGATTAAAGGTACTTCCAATCGAAGGTACTTCCATCGTGTCATAAATTTCTCTATCGGATTGTTCAGGAAGTTGTTTTATTAGAAATTATTTTATTCGAGCGTTTTCTTAAACGATACATTTTGTCTAACTGACGAGCTTCGACTATCACGAGTTCTTTTTTCGAGAGACTTTTCATCCTGTTCGACGATGAGTTGCTTCGAGTCCGTGTCAAATTCCTTGTAACTAAAAGAATTTTATGAAAATTGAGAAACAAATGACAGTGTAGCTGTGTTTACACTTAACGAACGAAATTCAATGTTCCAATTAAAATTCAACGTTTTTTTGCTTACTCCTCGTGAAAACGCGAGAGAGCCAACGTTGTCCCGTTAAAAAATGAACCTTGTCGAATTAACAAATTTCATATCCCTCTCGTTAATGTCTTCTTAGTATTCGACAAAAAAACAAAACACGACATTTCATTTGATCATATTTTTCCCACTTCCATCTGAACAATCCAATACGTACATAGTTTCTATTCAGTGGAGCATGAGGCAGTTGACGCAAGTACGTGTATACATGGTATATGAATGGTTGGCGATTGGATCAGCGTGTCTCGATGACCGTGTCACGATGACGGACGTATAATGAACAAAACGAGAGGCAAAAATGGGAAAAATAAATTATAGATTTCGCGAAACAATGTCCCAGAGGGAAACCGATGAATGAGACACGCGTTTACGTAACCGACTTTTGTTCTGCTGCAGCGTGGGAAGAAAGCAACGCGAACCGTGCACTTTGCGCGGCAGAAAACTGCATTTCAATGCGTCCTCAAACTGCAAGTTCGCCATAGGAGAATGAAACTGATGTGACAATGCAGCAATTAGAACGTAATTGTCTCTCATTGGGATCGTTCAGACTGTCTCGCGACTTTGTACGATTTGTTGCATTCGAATCGCCAATTAATCGCCAGTTTGTCGCAAAATATTACGCTGAAACCTTCACTCTTCGGTTGTTGGAATAATCAAGTCATTTTTCTCCGAACGAATATTTATGTGGAATATTCATATTATAAAATAGAACACTCCAGAATAGAATAGAATAGAAATAGAAATAGGACTTCGTTAACATATCCGATTAACTGAAGTTTTGCCGATTGATTCCACCTATCAGAACGTAAGCTCCTACTAGTGGGGAAGCTAGCGAACTCCAATTATATAAATTGTTTGTCCCTCGGCAAGTTCTCCCGTATTACGCAATATTAATGAGAGAAGTTGTTTCTCATCGGAATTCAACGAATTGTATTATTATTGTATTATCGATTGATCCAGCCTTCGATCCCTATCCAAACAACCAACCTGGAACTAAACAACCCAAATGCATAAAGATTTAGCGAAGAGATTTTAAGGACGCGAAGAATCTAGAGCATCGAATCAGATTACAAACACAGTAAAATCTAGTAATTGTATATTTAGTGAAAGCAGGCGATAAGGCGATAAATGATCCCTTTGAACCCTTCTAGCAAGCCAAGCTAGGCCAATTGCGTAGATACATACGTGTCGACCCTACGAACCGTAACACGGTTACGCATTCGAAATGTGCGCGCATACTTCAGGCCGCTGTTTAATGGCCGGCTGCGTTATCGCGATCGTTACCCTAAGGCTCTATAGCGATTTTCCAGCCTTCTCTTCGCTGGCAAACCTCGCTTTCATCGCGTTTTCCTGGGGAGGAACCTCCGAACCATTCGTTCGGAGAAACAGGATCTTGTTCTGCAGAAACTTTAAATTTTCTCCGCGTAGAAAATCCTGACTGAGCATGCTTTGGCTGGAAAATGAAATTCCAGGAAAACTATATTATTCGTTTCACCAGGTAGGACAAATACGAAGCAGGCCTTGGTTTGATTAGAATTAAATAACACGAATCAAAGGTGGCGCGATCTGACGGGCTGGCACGCTATCCTCGAATCCATCAACCCTACGAATCCCTCTGTAGATTAGTCTACCCTCGACCACGCTCGCTTTTCGGCAAATACTCGATGTCCCCTCGAGATCGATGCAAGCGGGAACCACGGTACAACGAATATCGAGACAACCTTCGAACTACTCACAAAGCTTATCAATTATTAAAAATCTCTAGAGTAGGCTGTTCAATTTCCATAAATTAGAAAATTCCTCGCTGTAAAGTAGAGCGAAATAAATATCGGAATAATCTGTGAATCGTGACTTGTAAATCTTTCCAGTGAAATGGAAAATTCTTCGAGAAGAAACCGCCTCGTTGAAAGATTCTGATAGAATTTAGCTCCTCGCTAGTTCCACTTCTGTACAATTTCCCATCTCTGTTTACACGGTGAAATCCATCTACGTACAGAAAATACTTCGGCGATAGAATAAACGTCAGAAGAATTTGCACAATGCGATTTATAAATCTCTTGAGCCATTCGGAAGCCTTCGCGCGTCAAAATTAAAACTCTTCAGGACCTGAGGGCCGTGTTCGTCAAAAAATTTCTCGCTTCTGTCCATCCTCGGAAAAATCCTTCGCCTCCAAGAACAGTCAAATATAACACAATACATACTAAGTACATCAAAGCAACTGCAATTTATAAATCTCTCGAATTCCGCCAGCGATTCACAAACCTCGTTCGAAGACGTCGACATCCGAAATCTAAAGAAAAAACGCTTCAACCGTCAAAGAAGAAATTTCATGAACAAGTTCGCCATTTTGCCCCCAACTACATCCGCTCTATCCTCCGTATCCCTACGATCCGTCCACCCTTTTATTCAGGCCGGCAGCGTCTGCGTATCCGTTTCGTCCCTTCCTTCGGCCCTTTAATGGCTCGCCGCGTCAAGCTCGGTCGCTTCGTTGACGTCCTTCTTCGCAAGAGCAGAGAGGCCAGCCCAACAGGGGGTGGAAAGGGGGTTGATCGTTCGAACGGAACGAGGAGAGACGCGCAGGCGCCACGAAGGGTGGGTCCACTATGGATTTTCGAGGGTAGAGACGCTCTACCAGTGAAGTTCCGGGGTGGCAGACAGCATGGGGCAGCAATGGAAGCTCCCACCGCGCAAGGGATGCTAGCCCGTTTCCTGGGATGGTGATATACTCGGTTGGACGGCGATGGGGATGGGGGTGGCGTCTAGGAATGCCTGGCATCGACCTTGAACCGAGCCGTAAGCCTCAGGGCTCGGTTTCCTCAGGGGTTGAACGAGGAAACAGAGTTCGATTTCTTTGGGGTTGATACGGGGTGACGGGCTAGATTTGTTGAGTGCAGAGTGAAGCAGTAACTTTCAAATGGCGGATATAAACTTAGGATAAAGAGTATAAGCGATGAAGTTCTTCGTCGCTGGCTGCAAGAGACGAAACGGATTGCAGGAATTCATAATCAAGCGAATAATTGTAAACTGAGGATATTTATGCAAATTTATATATCTTCACGATCGCGACCAAAGAAATGAAATTTAAATGGCGACTTTTCTTTCTCTCGTTAAATATTCTACGATATTACTGTACGGAGAGTACTGTACTTTGAATATTTCATCCGTTTTATCGTGTATATTTTATTGTATGCATTCCACGCAGTTTTACATCTTTAAATTTCTCGTAAATCCATAAACATCCGCCGTCTATCGATAATTAATTACAAGTTCTTGATTTTTTGGCGTTGATAAGGGGGCTATTGGAGGGTATGTTTCGTTGAGTTGGAGGTGAAAGGGGGACTCTTAAACGACGGAAATAAATTTAGGATTAAGAGTACACTGATGGAGACTTTTATCATTTTCTACAAGGCGAATGAATTGTAAAAGTTCATAATACGGCTAATAATTAATCAGAAGTTGTCGTCGAGTAGCATTTCATCGTCGTTTATTAATTACGTTTCGTGTGGCCGGCTTCTCGAAAATCGATCTTATCGGATCAGATCTCGCAGAACGATAAGCGAGTATCGGTCACGTGGCGAAGGAATTACGAGTCGCCGCGTTGCAGATAACGATTCAGCCGGCTGCTGGCTCACGATAATCACCTTTTAATGGAAAAATGAAAATTTCGTTCCACGCTCGCCGGAAACGGCGTGTGTCTACCTCTGTTTTTTCAATAATTACACAGAATTCAGATTCTCAGAAATTGTTTCTCGTTCGCCTAAAATTAATCCAGTTAAATTCAGGACATGAATGCGGATTTTTAAGAATCGCCGTATGTAATTTTACCTATCGATCCAAATTTCCGAGAATTGCAAAATTGCAGAATAATATCCTCGCGCTGGTTAAAACCGCGTTAATAAAGGGGAAAGTTTATGAAGTAGAATTCCTAGAAACATATTGCAGAAATTCTAGAAAATTCTTAAAACTAGAATTCTTAGAACTAATTACATATAAATACTAGACAATTCTAGTATTTAAACTCTGTTCTTTCTATTTGTTCTTTCATAGGAGATTTTTTCGAGCGACACACGGAAATTTACAGGCACACCGCGGCCACGCAACGAATTCGCCGGAGACTCGAAACGAGCGGAAGTGCATTCGCCTGTCAACGTGGTATTTCGTAAGCGGCGACCAGAAAGAGCGCGCCGCTGATGCCGGCCGGAGCGACTTTCAACATCCTGTGGCGAATAATCGACCATATGTCGGCCGACGCCAGAATTAGTGGTCTTCGTCAAAGAGACCTCGACAACGAAAATGCAAATGCAGCTGTTAAGCCGCTTTCGCGGTCGTCAGTTTCCCTCACGCTTCATCCTTCACCATGGACATCGAACCTGTCCGCAACCTCCACTTCCTTCTTTCTTTCAAATTTTATAGCTGATGAAGTTCGATACCAAAGACCTCGAATTTAACAGGAAATTCAAAATGTCCATGTTCAGTGACCTGTCTCTTTACGAAGCCATAATATTCTGGATTTTTAAAGTGCAAATACTTGTCTACGATATAAAATCTATCTAATGACCAACTACGTAAATTTCCACTTACCTCACCTGCATTTTTCATTCATTTTCGACAAGTTCTTTTTTATTAAAAACAAAAGCAATAAACGAAAGCAAGATCGAGACGAGAATTGGAGGAGCGCGGTGGAATTTAAGTCAGTGGTGGTCAGACCTAAGTGAGCGAACGATCTGAAAACGCAGAAAAATGACGACTTTGCAAACGTTATTCCGAAAAATTTACTTTGGAATTTACTATCATTCGCTTTCCGTTCTTTCGCAAATATACAAAGCACATATGTTAACTTATGAAAATAAAGTCATTTCGTTCTCGTGTGTTGAGCATTAATCGCGCAGCTGCGCAGTGAAACCGGGAAAATTACAAAAAGTGGGACTGATTTACCAAACGCCAAACGTTTCTCCATCGCTAGCCTAAAATCCTCAACACCCCTTTTTATTTTAATCAATCAATTTCATTGGAAAACATCTCTCGACCAGCGTGTCATCCGACAGCTCTCTGTAAATGAAGGCAAAACAGTGTCTGGGGCAACAGATTCGCTCGATTCGAGCAAAAACTCGGCGAACTCCAGCGGAGAGTGGCCGATCGGCCCACGGCGCGGCGCCGCGTTTATCCGGTAAATCGCGTGCGCGCGAGAAAAAGCGGCCGCTGGATCGTTCTCGCGCGGCTGACCGATAGCAACCGAGCCCGTAATTAATCCGGGAACGATCGCGGTAATTAATTCGCGACGGTGATGAAGGAAACGGCGTTCGCGACGCTCTGGTTGAACGCCAGCTCGTGTCCGTGTAATACTAACCGACGGTGACTGAGCCGTTTGTTAACTCGCTAAATGCAGACCGCAGAACGATCCTTTCTGCTCCCGTTAGCATCGCCAGCGTCGATTTCTGGGACCGTTACCGGCGCCTATCTGGCGCTGGAAACCGTGAATCCGTGATTTTCCATCGAACGAGTCTTAGAAAACGACCTACAGCCCTATACATATTAATGATAGAATTATTAGAGTGGTTAAAGCCATCGATCTGTAATTTTTTATAAAGCTTTCGTCGAGTTACGCTGCTGCATTTTTAAGAATTTGAACAATTTTTGGTAAAATATATGATACCGGCTATTTCCATTTGCATCGTGGGTTTCTTCGGCTATCTTTCACTTTGATTTATTTAATTTTTATCACGATATTGAACAGTTCTTTACAGACACGATCAAGATTTCAAATCCTCCAGATAAACGCAGACGTTACGTACGTATCGTTTCTTTACTTACGTATCTCGTTATTGGAAAAGAGTGCACTTGTACTACCGAGATCGTGCCATACGAAGGAAAGGTGTAACGCGTAGAAAACTGGAAACGCCGTTTCGAACAATCGACTGTTCTAATAGGCGCGCAAGTGATTAATCTTCGTACGCTTTGAATCCCAGTCTGCTGTATATCTTCGTGTGAATCGCCTCGAACAATCTAATCGCGCAAGATTACTTACCCATCTGCCAGATAAGAATTACACACTGTTACCATGCAATTTAAGACACATCAAGAACAACGATCTCAACGATCAAGAGCAAATATCGGATGAAAGAATTCGATTGAAGAATTCGATTGAAGAATTCGAGGATTTCTTATACAATATATGGACACTTTCGTTTTGTCAAAATACGAGACAAATCTCCGTCGAGATAACAATCGATCAAAAACGACACGTGAAATTAAAATTTAGCCAATTCCACTAAATGGAGCGTGCTTTCAATTTAAAATGTCAAGTTTATCCGCGAAAGCCTCTCGCAGGAAAAATTATGGTAATTTCGGGAAATTTGAGAAAAATACGCACCGACGCGTTTCACTCGTTTCATAGTGATTAGTAAACGCGATTTCAGCGCGAGTCGGTGATTCCGTGCTCGACTATGTGGAGCGCGTAACTGGCGTGACAAACGGAATTATTATGCGAGGACGAACACCTCGCCGGGATGCACTACGACTGCCGGAACTAATTGAGTGTACGAACTGAGACAGTTTTTCGAGTACCGGGGATTATTCTGTCTCGGATCGCGAGAACGGGGCTCCGTGAAATTGCGTTTCGCGGAATCGTTGCAGCTGCTCGGAGGAAGTCCCTTGGTAATTCCTGCGAACGTTCCACGTACGCCTCTATTACCCTTGTTGCTTTAGCAGTGAAATAGGAGGATCGCCAAAGCTTACGTTTCCCGACGTTTCACATCTAATTCCGTTACTACGCGATCCATTGATAATTTATAACAAACTGCAATTACTTCGCTGAGCGTGTACGTACTGTGAAATTGCGTTACTTTCATTTTCCTCGACTGGGAATTTTTAATAATTCAGAGATTCGAAGGTATTTCCAAGGCAGATCTTTGAAACTTCAGAGACACCTGTTTCCGTAGACATCAAAGCTACATAGAAAAAAGAGATCAATTCCCTTGTAATTCTTGAGAACACGAATCTCCATCGCGTCGTTTCATTGATTTCACATCAGGAAAGCTACTCTGCACTTCGCTAAATCGAAAATGCCGAAAATTTGCGAAGATGGGCAAACGTTTGCGAACGAAATGTCTAGAAATCCAGGGACTCTCCTTTACTAAGATCGACTAAAAAATTGTCAGTTTCTTCGCTAAATGCCACAATTGCCAAAAGCACGAAGCCGCTGCGCGTGCTTCTATCGCATGGCGTCGCAGGAGATCGGTGCGCGATTCCGGTTAGAAATCTCCGAGCATCGAAATCACCGGGCGTCCCACGCAGCCGCGAGATCTCCGAGCGATCACTCGGACATCGACATTACCTCCTCTGTTCGCGTGATCGTGCGATGGGCCTCGGCGAGGCGGCGAATTTCGAATTCAGTGGAGAATTTATGGCGGCGCGGCAGCCCAGCAGCCGACTCTCCGAGAGAACCCTCTTGCTAGTTGTCCCGGCCAACGAAAAGAGAGAGCTTTCCTCTTCTCCTCTTCCTATACGACTTTTGCACCCGTTGCGTTTTCGGCAGCCGGGAGATTTGTGGTCCCCCGGATTCGACGATTTAGATGTTCATTTAATTTAGTCGTCGTCCGTCGTGCTCCACAGCCGACGGACCCGTGCTTCATTAATAGTCGAACCAGGCAAATAAAGGAGCTTTGATTTATGCACTGCCCGCCGCGCGTACGCTACGAACGCGCCTTCCACTTCCACCGAGCCCCGCTTGGTTAATTAAATTGTTTATAGTCTTCGTGGTCGTTTCGGTGTGCTTTTCTGGAATTAAGGCTACATGACTGGAGTTTCGGCTCCACCGGACAACATGGAATTCTCCAATTATACCGAGAGGTTTCTTTTTTCCAGGGAATTTTTAGCTTACTGGAAAGTCGACCAATAAAAAGAAATAACGTATGAAAAAGAGGACGGGAAAAGGAAAAACAAGATGGACGCTGATTTATTCCTACTTGATTAATTAAAATTGTTTGTGGTTTTCGTTTCGACCTGATCTTCCGAGGCTATATGACTGGACTCTGCATTCGTCCGGACGAGTTCGCAGCTCGCCGATTACACCGATAAATCTTCTTTCCCCGGCGAATCTCTAATTTATCGAAAAGTCGAGGACAAAAGGACGAAAGACGGTGCTTCAGTTTGCTTAATTACATGTTTTCTCGCATTAAGACTGCGTAACCGAGCCTAGGAGATATTTCAGACAAATTGGAATTCTTCGATTATACTATCGATGTGTGGATCTTTTTTTAAACAAATCCTTAATTTTCTGGGAAATGGTAGGAAAAAGGAAGAAAGAGGGTGGTTTATTTCTATTCGATCAATTAGATTGCTTACAGTCTTCGTGTCGTGTACATTACAATTACCAACTTCACGTTCTTTCGATGTATTTCCTTTGTTCTTGTGTTCCTTTTCCAAGAGCATTTCAAGCTTCGTTGAAAATAGAGGAATAAAGAGAAGAGAAAGGGTGGTTTATTCCTCGCCATCGTCGAGTTATTAGCTGATCGAGATGATTTAAAAATTCGATAAAAGTACCAAGCACGTAGCAGAAGATTGCTCGCTCGTTTATTAGAATCTCGCGTACGAGTATCGCGACCGAAGAGGGTGAAGGGTTGTGGCTTGCGGTTCGTGTTGGTCAGCGTGGCAAGAGATGCTCGATAGGGATCGCGAGAGGGAATAACGTCGCCGCCACGCCGCTAGAACCGTAAACAAAGCCTGAAGGCGTGGGACGTCGAATGGAAAGTCTCACGGATCTTCGTTAATTGTGCGGATTGAGCGTCGATCCCCTCGCCGTGATATCTTCGATTTTCTGCAATAACCGGCCGTCTAGCTTCGTCCCCGCAACATAAATTCGCGGTGGACGGTTCGCGGAATTCCGCCCCTCGAATTCTACGAACGATCATCCCAGGGTGTGGCCGAAATATGGAACTTTCGCTGCAATTTTTCTGCCTATCTCCGTTTCTCAACGCTAAGATTATTTTTCGTACACAGTACAGCTTTCAGAATGATTTAAATCTAGTTCACGCGAGTAATAAAGATTACGGAGAAAGAAAAGGATAAGTTACATTTTCCATCTTTTTTATAGCCACGTAGTTTCAAGATTCAGTACGTTGTCGATCAATCTTATATTTGCAGAATTATTCAAAGCTATTGAAATATTAAAATATTGCTGGATAAGTGGATGGCGGCCTCGAATAACAGTCTAAAGCACGTTTAGCACATTTTGAGAATGAAGAGGAAAATGTGGTTCGTAGAGCCATAGTTTACTGCTAATGTAATTCCGAGCCAAATATGCCACATAGCCTAATTCCAGGTTTCCATACAATTATACCTTTAGCTTCCATAAAACTTTATCAATTAATCAACCATTACTAAACGACTTTGGACCTGACAGGCTGTTCTCGCCATCAATTATACCATATTAACATTAATTCCTACTTAATCATAAAGTGACAATCAGAAATCAGAAGGTCAGCACAAACGTACTTATCATGTTTTTCGCCTGTAATCTTCGATCATAAGTAATCGGTCTAATATGCAGAACGAAAGATATCAGCATTTTTCAGGAATATTTCTGGTAATTGGCCTGAGAGTGAAGTGGGAAATTGAAGGAACGTACGATCTCTTGGTCGGACAACTTCCGGCGCCCTTAATTGCGCCAAAGGCTTATTAGACGCGGCGGCGACCGAGTAAGCACGCATGCAAATGCGGCCACTTGCGCGTTTTAATATGTATATTTTGTATATCCTTAGCATGCATATTGATGCGCATACAATAGTCTACGTTCTAATGAGATGCGAAGGGTTCTTCGGACAGTTGAAGAAGCGAAATACGCATTTGACGGCTGCCAGATGCTAATTATCGTCCATTATCTAACTAACATTATCCAGCAAACCCGTGAACATGGAAATCATGCGGAGAACGAATCTGACCGACGTTAGGCGTCGCTTGTTCGAAACTCGTGTGAATTATTAAGAAGCTCGCCATCGGACGCCGCGATTTTATCGATCGATCGGACGCATCAAACGACCGCGTACGACGATGGGGCGTAATAATCGAAAGGTCCCAAATTGAGAGGCGTTGGATCGTCGATCAGTCGCCACGCGGGGATAATTAGTCCTTAAACGATTACGTTTCATTCGCTGGGAATTGCCGCGGCAACGTTCAAACTCTCGAATGAGAAGCATCTCCCGTTAATCGGATGTTGCCGAATAATAGTCCATGTACTAAGCTCGATTTCAAAGTCGAAGATCGTGCTGCGATATATCAACGAGATATAAACGGCGGAGGCTATCAATTTTAAGAATAATTGTCATTTGATAATGGGGTTAATAATAAATATGAGATAATAAACGTCAATGGAAATGTCAAACGTACCGCCTATCGTTTATGATCGTACAGTATTCAGGCTCACGTGTGGTCCCATCCTCAAAGGACACTTTACGAATGATAAACTACTCTTAATTAACCCATCAACCATTACACATGCTCAGCTACGTACATCCGCTTAACCGGTAGCGCATTTTGTATGACTTAACTGCCTCCCCGTCTCATCAGAGCTCAGTCATTACCACGAGGATTGGCTATTTCAGACGCAATTATCTATTAATCATGCCCCTCGTCCGCGTTAGCTCCTGACCTCCTAATAGCCGCTGCACAAGGATAATTGTCAAGCATGATCTTGGAAGATCGAGTCACCCACTTCAAGCTCTTGGTATCCTGTTCTCTATGGGATCTGTATGGATCTTGCGTGCGAGAATCGATCCCTTCAAACCGATCCTTCCTTTCCTAAGACCTTCGATATTCGCGTGATTTCATTTACATTACATAGACGCATTTTAAATTTCATTTTCCTTTCGCTTCGTTAGGCCGAAATATTTTCATCAAGATCGAAAAGTATTTCCATCGTTCTTTCACGCTTCCCATGAAATAGTCTCCTCTTTCAAAGTAAAACACTGCAGCCTTCCTGTTGTATTATTTCAACGATATCATTGCAGTGTATTTCGTGTAAGACGCATCATCGAAAAATTCTCCGTGTTGACGCAAAATGATATTCTACGCCAAAGTTTCGCTTGCTTCGAGCGGAAAAGCTTCGTCCGCGAAAACCGAAGCACCCCGATTATTGTCCGAGTTCTTCGAGAGATCGCGCGAGTACCGTATCTCGTCGAGCGAATTCCACCCTGTGATCCGAAGCTCATCGGGGCTCGTGTAGAAGCGCAGAAGCGAAAAAGCGTGTCGTGAAACGGCGGTGTCGGTGCTCACGTGATGGAGTAAGAAATCGCGAGACCGCGTGATTTAGGAAGGAGAGTCGTTAATCAAGCGGTCGAGTTAGAAGTCAACAGGTGCGAGAACGAAGCGGCCGGCTGGTTCTCTCGCATGGGACACGCATGCCGCGCGTATGTCACGGACCTGTGTCTCCGTGTGTACACCTCTGACTAACCGTGCACGGGATTAGGCCTCTAAGAACTGGGACGACCTCGGGTCTCTCGATGCAAACTGAGATCATTCGTTGACCATTCGAAAAACAAACTCCACTCTGTTCGTACGAACATCAATTTTATCAGAATGATAAAAATGGCCACGATCGCGACTTTGATCAAAATTTTATAGCAAACAAGAATGTTCTATAGAAATTTCATTGAACAAGTGGAAGTAACGATACATAGTTTTTTTTTTTTTTTAGAAACTTAATAAATTTATAGCAGCGAACGAAAGTCTTCGTAAAAATTGTATATTTCAATCGTTAATAGTTCTCGTAATTTCGTCGAGTATAGGAAATTCACCAAAGATAAAGAAAACAAGATTTAAAAAAAAAATCACGACAATTCGTCTAATCGATAAGCAATCGAAGAGCGATATAAATTCGATTAACATCGAGATTAGTCAGCGAACGATTGGATTAAGTTGGACGCGTTAAAGAGTCGTTAACGCGACGCGTAAATTGCGATCGATGCAATCGATAATAAAATTTATTGTCTCGCGCCGATGCACGGCGGATCAGCTCGTGAAAACCGGTCTGATTCCATCGACCAGGCAATCTTCGAGCTTTTCGCCTTGCTTCGCACACAGATAGCAATTTTCTCCGAGTAATTATCACTTTGAAGCTAGATACCGGCCGCATTAATAATCCGCGGGAAATGCATGGCTGGCTTGCAACGTTTTGCTCGATCAATTGCTTCGCTATGTGGATCATCATCGAGATTGCCCTGATTTTATGAGTCGTTGATTAACTGATAGGTTTACGAAGTATTCTCGAATAATTCCCGAGAATACTTTTACGCTCGTTCTTCTCTCTTGAATCTAAACGGACTTGTTTTATCGAAATTTACATAATCCACCACTGGCCAGTGTATCAATTTGATTTAAAATCGACATCAATCATAAATTGAGACTGTAAAAATGAAACGTCCGATCTGTGTAAAGAGACGCTTCAGTGGAAAATAAAAACTATCTACGGATAACCTTTCGTAGCCACTGTGGAAGAATGTTGTATGGAAATCTCGCGGAATGAGAAAAATTATCGATTAGTAATTTTTCGTAACAAGCTTATAAACTTATCATATACAACGCATGCGTGGGGCGTTTCTTTAGGATATTCTGATACTTCTGTCCTAACGGCATACTTGAAATACCAAGAAGATGTTACCTAACACGCTGTAAGACAGAAAACTGTCTCGTCTAAAATTCAGAATGGACAAGAGGGAGGATGGTAGAACGACCTGACAAACGAGCGAGGCATCGAGTCCTCTTCTAAACGCCTTCTAACGGCGTCTTTAATCACTCCATCCAGCGTTGGGTGAGGACGGAGGCCTCGGCTCGAGCGAAAAAGGGCCGCGAACAGAGTCGACGGGCCGTGCTACCGAATTCCCGTGACAAGGTACAAGGAACTCCAGACGTGAAGGCAAAAAAGAAGCGAGAAAGGTCCTCGCAAGAGGAAGAAGGAAGGTGGAAACGGGCCTGGCAAACGCATTTGTCGGCTGTTGGCCCGGTTCTCGTCGCTCTTTCGCCAGCAGGAAAGATTAGTGGTCCTAATTCCCGTGCTCGTTCGTTCCTCAGGAAATCCCCACGGTAGAAAGACACGTCTTCTCTTGACTTCTCTTCCTCCTGCAAGTCAGTTCAACTCCACGAGGAACAACGAACGAAGAGAGGAAAGGACAGAGCAGGGGAGAGGAGAAACACACGGACGAGTTATCTGTTCCGTTTCTCCAGGCGGTGTAGGTTACGAGTGTCCGAAAGCGGAGGCCACGCTCGTGCTGGCTACCGTAAATGTAAATATCCTACGCTCCCCGCATTAACATACGTCCCCTCAGGCTCATTAAGGATGAAATTAATTATCCAATGGAATCGTTTCTCGTGTTCCACCCGACCTAAAGCTGCGACGCGAGACACGGAAAAACTGAACCTCGAATGGGGCCCTAGGGGGCTTCTAGGCTGTTACAGCGTCTCGACTTATTCACAAGTTTGGATATGCGAGTTTGTTCGCTGATCGCAAGCGCATTGGTTGATCTCTGGAGTACGGCGGAGTTGCTTCGAAGATTTTAAGGTATTTATTCTAGTCCAATGTGGACGCCACTGGAAGATTCATGGTCAACGGGATTCTAAGAAGAAATAGCGTACAATCTTTACGACGATCTTATGTCGATCAATACCCAATTCTGTTTCGTCTCCAACGTTTCGACGTTCTTCGACATTTTCCTCAATTCCTATCCGTGTTTTCACGAAATAAAATCATACGATAAAATCTCAAATATTCCAGTTTAATCGTATTAACGTGTTATTTCTGAAATCACTTAATCCTGATAAGCCTGAAAACAATATTTAGTGGAAGCATCTTTAGCACTTATTACATGTTCATCTAATGTATCCATCTTTCACAAGAGTACGTTTCCACTAAATATCTTGCCACTTCTATATACGTTTCCAGATCGCTTTCGAATCTGATCGATATAATCACGACGCTCATGTCCCGCCATAGCGTCAACAGAAATTCCAAGATGTTTTATACAACGCGTACAACGTGGACACTGAATTGTTCGAAATAACGAGCCGGTGTATATCCGAAACACGATCTCCAAAGTGCAGGGAAAATTGCAGAGGATTCCGAAATACGGTAGGGGGGTATCGTTACTCTGGCCAGCGATAAGCGGTTACTCTCGTGTTCGCGCTTAAAGGTGGCGCCAATCGATGAATTATCGCGCGTCGCGCGCGTAAAGCAATCAGCGATCACGAAGAAATCACTGGGAGACTTAGAGCAGCAATTATCCTAATGGATGCAAAGTCACACCCTGCTGTCTGCACTGGGCATGGTAATGAGTTGATATCACCGCATACCAGGACCTTGTATCCTTCCAAGTCCTGTTCGAACCAGCGCCGCGCCACCACCGATCCTACCACCCTCTCCCTCCCTACTCCTCGTTCCTCTTCTTCGTTTCGTCCCTTTTTCTCCCACCTATCTTCCAGCGCATCTTCTCCTCGCCCTTCCTTCTCCCTTCGTCCTTTGCCACAGCGTACAGAATTCACTCAGCCTCGAAAATCACGTTCACACTTGAGCCCCGCTTGTGGCCACGCTTTGCCATGGAGATAACGCTTACGAGCAACCAGGCCGATCGCTGATCGCGAGTCTGACTTTTCAATGGGTAATTGTTCCTTCGTTGGTTGAGAGTATAGGTATCTTTTACTTTGGCCCGAATCGGTGCATTTTGGAATTTACATGCGTGTTTCTCGATGAATCCCATCGCTTCGCGTTCATTTCTGAAGCTCGATTTTAATTATTCAGGGGGAGGAGGGAGCGTAGTTTAAGTAGTCATAAGCATTAGCTCGTTCTTGGAATTGCCAGTTTTCCTACTTTCTTCAGATTCTCCATTTTTCCACGTGCCGTTTCATTTCTGTTAAAAACGAGCTGTACCGTAGGCGGTATTTATATTTGCAAGGACTAAAAATCGACCCAAGATTGTTCGTGCTTATTAGCTTTTCGGTCTGCGATTATAGAAGTTTCTGACGAACGAAAGATCCGATTCGCGAGTTAACCGTGTAATATAGAGAAGTCACGTACCCATTTGTCCACATTTCGCGAATTGAAAATTTCTTTCTCCGCCAACATTCCTTTATTATTTTAGATTAAATTTCCGATGAAACTAAAAAGTCGGGACGAATTACAATCTAGCTGTCTCGCGAGCCTCGCTGAATTCTGTTTATGGAGGGTTAATTATGAGCATCGAGGCTAAACGGGTTAAGAAACTCGTCCCGCGAGCAAACCACTTGAAATGGCTTCGCACTTGTCACTGACCACCGTTATCTTCTCTCTTCTTAGAAGGTGTTCGTGGGGTGACGGAGATACTCAGAGGCATGACCTCTACCTGCTACCTACACCTTGGCTGCCGCGGTTCTCCACACGATTGCTTGCTCACGATTCGTTGAAGTCTCGAGCAAGCCGCTATTTATTCAATTCTCTTCGCGTATGATCAATTCCACCATGTCCAACCGAGAAACACCTCTCCGAGTCAACTTCATCGTCGTTTCCATCTGGCGATTCGTTCATCGCGTGCCGTTTTCAGTTTTCACGTCTGCAGCTTAACTCTTCTTTCGAAACTCTCCAACTTTCGCATTTCGTGAAGAAAAAAAAAAGGTTCGATATAATTGTACCGTGACGATTATGAATTAGGAATTTAGAACTCTTGAATATTTGCTTATTGATCTACGCGAACCTGTGAGAACGATCAAAAGTTTACAACGTTAAATACTCGATTGATTAGAAAAAAAGAAACCCTACGAGGAAGAGGAAAGGTACAGACCTTAACTTGCAAGAGGCGAACAGGCGCAATTTCGTCGACGATCGCTGGCAGCTTGATTTCGCGAAGAAAAACGAAGATTCGCATGATCGAACTGTGTGTACCGTGGCGATGACGAGAATGAACTGCGCGCGGGCCATGGTAACAAAGAGCTTTTGTACTCTGGCAAGTGCATTGATTGAAATGCAAACCAGTTAAGGGTGCAACCTAATCTCTAACCAGAGGAAAAATGCTATACCCGCGTCCGTAATCCGTCCCACAGGATTCGGTGTCGTTTTCCATACTAAAGAGGACAACTCCTCGCTTTAACTTGACAACATGCTCTAGATGCACTCCACGTGTTTTTAAAGAAGAACACCATACATACGTCGAACAGTAGCTTGTTAGCTTAGGAACGACACATTAGTGAGATCATAGTCTTAGGTGTCTATAGAGAGAATATTGATTTCAAGCAGTTGGAATAAGGAACAGTGTCGGGACACGAGTAGTCAGACTTAAACGTGGCATTATCTACTGAATGAAACGTTTCAAGTACCAGACGTATAGTTATACCTTCTTGTCTCTAAGATAAATTACTCTTTTAACGTGAACGACTCTACAATCAGATGTCACGTAGCTTTCGTAAATTCACAAGGACTCGAACACGCTAACAAGTGAAATATTCCTAGCAAATGATACTTTCACGCTTGTTTAGGAATTATCGCGATAATCTCAAAACGATCTCCAAACTTGACGCTACAACACGCAGACTTGTTTCTCCATTCTTTTCACAAAGATGCAAGAAATTAGCACAAGAGGGTATAAAAATGTAAATTCCTTAAGGTAGAGGCTATACGCCATTTCATATACACATTTCAGGAAACTTGTACGAAAGAAGAAACAAAACTCATCTTCTACTCTTCCGATAAAATTCCAGGAAGCTAACACGAGAAGGAACAAAACTGGGAAGAAACTTAACGGATTTCTGGTGAAACGAAGCCAACATTGGGACATTGGTCGGGACGTTTGCACGATTCCGAAGCCGGATCGTGTTAAGCTTGGATAAAACTAGGAAAAATCGGGACAAAGTCGGTGGTAGCCGATTATAGGCCTTCTTAAAATCCACCAATAATCCAGTATCGGATGGGAAGGTCGCGGGGGCTGGAAGCCGACATTTCTCGGTCTTCCGTTGGTTGCTGGCGCGTATTAAACCAGCGGCCGTTCCGGAATCCGCGTATCCGCGAGGAAAATTCAGGATATATCGGTCGAGACCTGTCGACGAACAAGTCGAACCGATGTGCAGACATGGGTAAAACTATTGGATTATTCGAGGCGTACGAGTGGAAGAGCTGCGGTTAGCAGGCATCAGACTGAGTTTGTTGGATTCGGGATCAAAGTAATCTCGTTTGCCACCCCCCGATCAGCCTATCCCCGATGACCAGGGTTGGGCAAACCACGCCCTATCATCGCTGAATACCGTCGCCCTTTAGGCCCTTTTCGAAAACCCAATTAAAATTATTTAAAAGCGATGTTTATTGTCTGCAACCCCAACTTGCGTCTAAAGCGCCAATAGACTCGATAAGATAATACGATACAAGTCCGTCAAAACGATTTTATAGAAAGCAAAACGATAATTTTCGTCGTTTTTCGGCCCTTATACGTGATAAGAAATCGGATTGTTTATTAGGGTGAAAGGAAAGAGTGGTTTTAGTCGAGAAACGTGGATTTTGACACGTACGAATCCACTCTTTTCCCTTTGGGCGAATATTTAAGTGGATATTCGCGTAATGTTGGACACCCCTGATGCCAGCTGAGGCGTATGATCTGGTTAGTTGAGTCTAGGGTGGGTTTTGCCCTCGGCAGGCCACAATCCGCTCGTTTTTCGAGGCCGGATTAGCCTCATAAGACGACACCGCTGCTCGAAAGATTAGATACCGAGATTACCGATACAAAAAGCGTCAAATGACGGATTGAATCGGATAGCCAAGCCGATACTGATCGAATATGACCAGGAAGACCGCTGGAAATTAGTCGAATCGAGTGGCGAGCGATCATCCAACAACTGATGACAAGACCAACGTTTGTCTCCAATTTCCTCCATTTTACTACACAAATTCTGCAAATCAATCTATCGATAGGATATCAAAATGTACGATTTAATAGATCCAACATTCAGCTCGTAGATCAGTATGGTTACAAAAGTTGTAGAGCGTCATTTGCTTAGGGAGAGTCGCAATTCAATTGCAGGAAGTAGGAACTCATAAAGTACAATTTCACCGTTCGTTTTTACAAGAAATACTATTAGGCACACGATATAAGGTAGATGTATGATTTTGTAACAAATTTGTTAACAATGTTGGTAGAATTCCGAGAATACAAGGGATTCTGTCAAGGGATGTCTATTTACCTCCAGCGTTAACACGATCGCGAGACCTGTCCAATGAATCAAGTCTACCATAGATTTTCTACATTTTTTTCAACCTAAATCCATTCAAATTCCACAGATACTCTTCCCCGAATATTAGAGAAATGCATAAACGACACTGAAGACATTCGTATTAAAATTGGAAATAAGCAAGACTCTCTGCGTGAAAGAAAGTCTGGAATCGACCAGCACGTGGACAGACAAATCCATCTGAATTCCTAGGATACTCGTCTTAGATACTGTAAAACATATCAACAGTGCAGAGAGAAATTCCCCTAACGAGATTCGTAGAACACTGAGGTTCTCCATTTCGAAGAACACCGATTTTCCACGACTGAGTCGTCCAGATAGTTAATAGAAGAATCGTTTAAATTCATCGTAATAATGAAAGCACCAAGATCGAAAAGGAAAATATCAAAAGAAAAGAAGATTCTTCAAAGACAATCGCTCCATTCAGAGCGACGCCACTTCTTGTCGAACTCGGAGAACGACGACGACCATCTCCTTGGCGATTGAGTCGTCCAGGTGTTGGGCAGAAGGTTCCAGTGTCAAACCAGATCTCGGCTACGAGAGTTTTTCACTCGTTAATTCGAGCTGGTGACCGTTAAGCGTTTCTGGCTGGTCTCGAGGCGGCAATAAAAAGCGGGGCGACGAAGATCATCTTCATCGTGGCTCGGGTTCGTGACGTTTCAGGGCGGTGGCTTCGCGTGGTCCATTCTGTCCGAACGAGCACGCACGATGACGTGATCACGTGACCGTTAAAAACCTGACCTAACCGACATCCCTGCCGGCACGCCATTATCCGTGCGTCCATCGCTACTGAATGAGCCCCGATGTCCGGGGCATAAGCTCGCTATATCGTCGGCCCTCGTAAATCCATCCACCTAAAGGACATGCGATCCAGAGGCCCGTTGTCCTTCCTATCAACGGGCCGCGCCAGTTTCTTTCCATTCAAGGTCCTATGCTCGTACACGCGCGCGTCTTTGCGTGTTAACGTTCAGTGCTGACGATTGGGTTTGTTCCGTAATCGGCTATGAAATTGGAGAGACATTAACTGCAAGTTAGCAATTTTTTCCCTAAAACTTGGCTTTTTCTCGCGATTGGGCGGTGTAAAGGAATTTATGGAGGGACGAAATTTATGTCGAAAGGTTTCTGGTTTCTAGATAATTCTGGTAGGTAATTTTCGCGCGAAGGTGATTAATTATTTTGCTCTGTTGCATTGCATATCCTTTTTCAAGATCCTACGCCATTCCGAAACTGGATGATTCTAACATTATAAATCGCGCCAACATCGCCGTTTTCATCGCCGATAAACACGCAAAATCTTTTAACCTAGCCTCTAAAACTTTTCTAAATTTCCACTATACTTCAACCACCTAATACTTTTTTATCCAGAAAGGTCGTTATAGAACACGATAACGTCTCAAGAACAATTCCATCTGTTCTCCTGCCAAAAAATCGAACCCTTGAAATAAAGATTTCAAGTTTCACGAATTGGATCAGGAAGATCGGAGCTTCATGGACTCGGTTCGATAAAATGACAGCGACCTGGCGATTACTGGCGGCACGCAACTACCGAATGAACTAATATCCAAGTGTCGACCTAATATCGAAGCTCGGCGTAAAGGCATCGGCAAGGCACGCAACGTCTCTCTCGTCACGAGGCGCGTTGTATCCCTTTTTCTTCGGGTCCGATGGTTGCATGTACGCGTACCTTGTGCAGGACGTGCCGTGGATATCCGGTGGTTGATCGATACGTCAGGAACGCAGCGATTACTCCTCCACGGGATTACTTTACCCGTATCGTGTTGCCAATCTGTGTATACAGGGAGGCCAGGTGAAATTGCGCGAAAGTTGCCGAGTTAGACCAACGCTTTTCGCCAAATTCCTCATTCACCGGCCGCTGCAGGAAGAACGACTATCGTCGCTTAACCATGCCAACTATGTGTTTATTATAAAAGAATTTCGACGCTCTCATTGGTAAATCGAAGAAATATTCGTGCATCGAAAAAATGATCAATTTCCTTCTTTACTAGTCGCTGGGAGAAAGAAGATCCTGCTGACTTCAACATCGTGTCTGAAACTAAACTGCTCGATTACCGAGGATATTGTATTCTATGTCGAAGATTTTCTGGCTGAAGATTTCTTCGAGGTGTTAATAATATCTTCGTACTACTTTCAAAGACTACTTACGATAATTAGGTATACTTAAATTAGACAATACTTAAATTGAAACAACAACTAAATGAAATTCTAACACGAAAGAACGTATTCTACGTACACGTTCAACCTAAAACGAATAGAAAGAAACACGATATCGTGTTCATTTGGATATACGACTGCAGACGACAGACTTCAGTTTCTTATGAGATCCTCGAAACAGTTATTCACCAATTATATCGCAGCGTCTTCAAAGATTTTTCTTTCGAGAAGAAAAGATCTTCTCTAAAAGCTGCAAAGACAATGGACCGAAAAGGAGACAGATCAAGGGAGCAGATGGGTGCTACCCAGTGTGCGCGGGGCCACGAATCGATTTCGATCTTTCGCTCTCGATCCCATAAATATCTGGCGGAGCCAGTCAGCCGGATAATTACGTATCGAGGCGTACAGGGGGCGGAGAAACGTGGCGTTCTCTATAAGCTTCGATATTATGCCTATACGTAGTCGCGGCACGCTTGACCCTCTTGACACTCGGATGATATAATAATAATTGTTGTGCGTCCATGCCCGGCTACGAAGAGCAACAATCCGCCCCGGCATCATTGGTAGAAAGTCGCTGGCTTCGGATACACCGACCTTTCGCGGTCGTTGTGTTGCTGGGACCGGCCCAGTGCGCAGAACGGGGCCCCGTTTAATTTCCTCGCTTCGTTTCATGCTTCTTCCGAACGAGCGTTTTCGTTTGGCCGCCGTTTAATTAATATCGGAACGCTTTCACGGCCCTTGCCACCAATACGGCCCATCCTTTATGCTCGATATCGCGACTTCTTTCAGTAGAAAACGCCACCTTTGATCTTTCCTCTTAAGCGTTGCTACGAGCTCCGTTTTCTTCGTTTCTTCGTTCACGATGCTTTGTTCGTCCTACGTGCAATTCAAAAATCGCTTCCAATGTTTCTGGATAAGTCGACGAGGACTCGCGATGGTATTCCAACATTCGTAGACGCTCTTTGCGAATATAAATAGCGTTGTGTCGAGTCGTGCATCGTAGCGAGATACGATCGTCGTGGTTACGTTGGTAAAATTTGAAACAAATCCGAGAATATGCATAGTACTTACGAGTGACGCGTCTCCTAGAGATCACAAAAGTATTTAAACGATCAATTATCCATTATATTAACAAACTTTACGTTGTTCTCTAAGATGCAGCTTGAAACTTGAGATTATCTATACCATTTCCTCGTGGTAAAAACGTTCGTGAGAATAAGTCAAATCTTTTGGGCATGTCGGATACTCGTTATGAATCTGAGTGACAAAATGGAGAATTTTATCTGGTTGCTTGGAATAATGGAGGCGACGCAACATAAGCGTCAGTAGAGTAAGAATACCGGTTCAGACCATCCGTCTCGCTACTTTCTTATCGCGTTGCAGCTTAACTTCGACGTTTCGCCCTGTAACTGTCAGATGCTCGTAACAAGATCATGAATCCTGATACTCGGTCTTTATACCTCTTCATGACATGAAAGAAAACGTAAGATCTCTCTCTTCGTCCCTTTCGACTGGGGATCGGTATAAGAGCAGTAATTTTTCACCACATCGATATTGATTTAGCAGACGCGAACATCGAGAAAAGAAAGGATTCAGCCTCCAGCTGGACACGATCTGCAGAGGTTCCACGGCTCGAAAGTTCGCCAACGTTGGCCCGATCCTCTCGCCTCCCGTTTGAAAATGAGATTTCGGTGGAGGGCAAGATAACAGACGAAACTGCATACCGAATTAGTAGGATGGAATATCTACCGAAGAGGCATTACCTATCGTCGACTGAGTACAAACAAAGAGGAGAGGCGAGCGGTGTATAGTAAAACGATCGTCGCTCGACTTGAAATACGTAGCCATTAACGGCCATAACCATTACCGATTCGACTGAATTGTGAGGTTAGTATGGGGCTAATCTGCTACGTGCTTTACTTACCTGTCAAGAAATTAGCATATTATCTGAATACCGGCTCCCTTGCCTCCGATTCCTTGGGAGCTCGAAACTGTTCCTCCTCCTTTCGCTTTCCTTCGCCTCTTTCCACTTCTCTTAGCCCGGTTAGTTCCAAGCAACGAGCGTTTTTAATCGATCAGGCCCGACGAAATCGCGTTTCTTCAAATTTTACGCTAGCGAAACTTGAAAGAGCAGAATCGCATGAACTGACGGCATTTCTTTAATGATATCCATAAGGGGAATCATCTTGCTATAAATATTATCGAAGGTATATAATTAAGCTGGCAACTTATGTCCGCAATCGTTATTAATTTCGTTCCAGAGCAGCCCGCGTGACTCGATTATTATTATTAATTCGTCACAGAGTAGCCGAGAAAGACGTAAATATGTCGAACACTAATTGCTAATTAAGTAATGATGAAGTGGGGGATTTTATAAGGTTGTATTCTGACAGTTGTAAGAAATTGAAGCGACGTAACGTATGCGTCAGTGGAATGAGAACATCGGTGCAGACCGATTGCCTCCATTTAGGCTTTGTTTTATATTGTCATTCTAAATATATATTATATAGAAACGCAACGATCGGACCAAATAATGAAAACGCTTGTATGCCACATACATATTATGCATACGCATATACATATATGACACGTTTCCATTATTTCGTCCAATCTCTGTGCATATACATATATTAACATTTTATCAGATAAATGTATTCGCTGTTACTAGACCAATTAAAGAAAGGAAAAGCGAGAGGAGAGAAATAATAACGATACCAAAGCAACTTAAGGAGATAACGCCGTGGCAATAGTAGATTCTTTTGTGGTCTTTAATTATAATTGTAGGTTTAGATGGCGCTAAGTTTAGACGTAAATAGGCGTGAGAGCGTGAAAGTGTGGGATGAGTAAGTGTGACTACATTCGATACGATTGAGTAAGTATACGGTATCATACGTGTGTAATCCAAGTCTAGTTCCTGACCGTCAGATCGAAATTAAATAAACGCCTATTTATCTATATTCACTTTGACTAAATGAGAAAAATTCCAAAGACAAAGAGGAAACAGTTGATCGGAGTTCCAAGCTAATTGCTTCATCGACTCTGAACTCTTAAGGGAACGCGTGCACGAGGTTCTATTTGCGCGCGAATAATTGATCGTGCGTGGGTCTACGATCGAAAAAAAAAGCACAGGGGGCGGACGAGGTTAGGGGTTGGGGGCAGCTTCCTGTGCCGGTGTTGGCGGCACGCACGAAAATGTTTAACGCAAACGAGCATAATGGGATCCTTAGTGGAACAGAAACAGAAATAAAAATCACGGTAGCTTCTTGGGGCATCGCGAGACTTAATGGGGTTAACCCTGGCTAACCTACGTATAATTAAAAACAGAAAATGATCCGAGACGAATCGGGATTATTGATCCGGCGGATTTTACGTCGACGTTTAAGGGCCACGGCCAACGTCGATCTATCAATTCGTCCAGCACACGGAATTCCTCTTTTGTATCGTCATATCCCGACTTACGTACCTCCTAACTTAGATCATTCGGTTCGAGGAGATCGGTTCTTCGATAAGAACTGTTTCACAATTCGATCCGAACAAGGACAATATTGGACTAAAGATTTATGAAATTTTTCACTGCTCTTTAGCATTTTTCATATGTGGCAGAAAAGATTTTCATTTCGTATGAGCCAATAGACCGAATTTAAATAAAAAGAAAATGAATATTAATAACGGAGAAACTAATATTTAGGAATAAAGAAAAAATAATAATTTTCACACGATTCTCTACGAGCCCTCGACTCTTGTAGGATTCTGAAAAAGCTCTCTCGAGACTCTCTCATCCATTCGCGCAGAACTCTCACTCCTATATCATCAGGATCCGCTCTTAATCACGAAGCTCGGTTTCAAGATTTCCTCGAATGGCGCTGATAACGGTGACGAGCGTTAACAGAACTATGGACCAAGTTTATGGTGCCATTTCTCTCCGAGGTGAGACGAACAAAGCGTGCGAAAGCCCGAGGCAGGAACAACTCCCAGGCGGGTCTCGTTAAAAGAAAAACTGGCAATGAATTCCTCTTTATCCGGAAATCTACCAAAGAAAGAGCACGTAAGAAATTGGTGGTAGGCTAGCTGCGAGAGAAGAAACGATTACGAGCGGTTCGTCGTTTCCACGAATCGCCACGAGATCGCTCGAAACGTGTTCGTAACCCATCGAATCCGATCTCCAATCGGGTCGTCGACAGCGGAAAGGTAAACACGGTAAAACCTCCAGTAAGAAACGAGACTTTCTTCTGCATTGTAGTTCGCTCCATCCCGTAAAACTAACCGCTGCTTGTTTACCGATTACCTCTTATTTACGCAGTTTCGCCTAACTCCTTCTCTGACCCGGCCATTTCGCCCGGTAACTGGGACTTGGTGGCTCGGGCAACCTTCTATGAAGCTGTTAGCTCCCTGGAAACGACCGAATTACCGGTGCGAACTGAACTGTCCCGTTGGCGCCACGTTCTTGCGGACCAATTTGCGGAATCGTGTTGATCTTGAGGTAGTTGAGTTGCGAGGTTGTTAATTTGCCGGTTTGCCGGTATGTTTTGCAACGAGAGGTTCGATTTAGGTTAAAATTTGATTATAGAAATAAGGAAACGTTAACGTGACTTCAATAACAAAAGTCATTAGCGAGGTATATTGTGCAATGGCTCGTTTAAAATTTCACCAATATAATCATGACAGTCGCGTTTCGTTGCAACGCTAGTCAAATTTCAGAAAGATTTGGATAACGTGCGTAATATGTACAGAACAGTTGTGGAAATAATATCTTCATTGAGACGAGACACCATATTATTATTGCCATATAAGGCCACTTTCACTCGGTGTTCTTCGCTTATCTTGCAACACGTGCAAGACTGAACGAAGTACAGGAAAGGCTAAGTGTCAAAAAATATCATTAGCACGTCGTTGGTTGAAGCTTCTCGCAATTTACGATTATCCCTCGATAAGATCCGCCGACAAGGATCGGTAAATCGCGCGATGGCAACGGCAGTCAACGGGCAAACGGCACGGTACAACCGTGGGATTCGCGCTAAGGATCCTCGTTCGCTCTGCACCCTCTTGGCTGCCGTTCTCTTCAATCTTCCCTTAATAATTGTTTTTTGCTCTCGTGTTTACGAGGACCGGCCAATGATACGCATTACGCGTGGCGCTGATTGCTCGGCCCAACTTTAGTTCCCTCTCGCCCCAAATATTCCCCTTCATATCGTCCGACTCTCTCTTTCTCTTTCGATGTTCTCGCCTGGCCAACAAGAAGCGTCAAACAAATACGGGTGCTTGATTTTCCTCCAACGGTTCCCGGCTAATTTTTTCTTCTTCCCCGTTGTAGAAATCTTAAATTGCAGCCAGGTTTCCAATCGTTATCAGACCACGAATTTTTATGCATTTGTGGTTATGTCGAGAAACGCAAACGCTCAGACCGCACATAATATGCAAAAGTATATAAAGTATCTAAAGCACTAGGTATAGGTACCTGTTGCAATAGAACAATTTTCTACGTAGATTCTCTACCTGTTGCGATAAAGCAATTCTCCATTTAGGTTTCATCTTTTTTGGCCCTATTACGTATAAAAGAAAATAGGTGAATCCATACCAAGGATTCGTAAGTAACGTAAAGATTTCTATTAGGCGAGAATGAAGTCGTATTTGGATCGGAATTAAAGCAAGTAAGATTCACGACATAACCAACAATTTTTATTAATCGATCCAATATGAACTCGAGAGAGAGAGAGAGAGAGAGAGAGAGAGAGAGAGAGAGAGAGAGAGAGAACAATCGTGAGAATAATGTTGAGAACCGGCCATTCCAAGCTACTGATAATATATTCCAAGAAATGTTAAAAATCGAAGACCGAGGAATAAAAAAAGTAGTTCTTGCTACTTGCCGTATCGATTGAGGTAACTTTCCTATTCGATAGCAATCTCCAAGGAAATAGAATTAAAAATCTAGAACCTTCATTTAAAAGAAATGAACCCCCTTCTCCATTCGTTATCGTAGCTTTTTTGTATTTTCATTGTTCCTTGTTTGCTATGTAATAACAACGTAGGCGACTATAGAGCTCGCAAGCATTAGGCTCGTTAGAAGCCAACAGAGCAAAATCTGTACGGGTCTTACATGTAATCGACGGAAAGAAAAAGAACTGGCGCCAATTGGAATAGGATAGAAGGGGGCGCCCGTAAACATGGAAAAAGACGCGGGGCATGGCTGCATATTTATAAAATGCAAATTCTAATTGCGGTAACAGCGACGCGAAATTAATGATTGCATTTAAAACGCTTTATCAGCGGCTGGCACATTTTAACTCACGTAATAAGCAGCCCGTGCTCCGTCGCGTGTGTAGCGGTGTTCGGTCGGATGAAAAGCGCGGTCGCATAAATTTTTATTAAAAAAAGAACCGACCCTCTCCATTAACCCTATCGAACCTCGAAACCGTTTCATTTTGTTACACGAAGAAATCCGAGAAAATTAATATCAATATCGGGGCTACATGAAAATTTAGAAAACATGATTCGAGCGAAACTGCTTCATTTTCTCGTATAAAGAAGCTCGTGAAAACGAATACTAGTGTATTAAATCAATATGAAAAGTGGAAAGGCTTAAGAAGCGAAACTAATCTGAACTACTCATTCTGTTATTGGACCGGTATAAAAATTTAAAATCACCTAAGACAAATCTGTTCCAAGAAAGTTTATCGGAAAATACTGATTTTTGTACGTAATTTAACAACGAGCTTCGTCAAATCTAGAAATATTTGTAAGGATAAAAATTGTCACCGACATGCGAAGATATTTAATATTAAACCTACACGAAGAAAACATCTATAAAATACCTGCTCGGCTAGACGTATTCTCGCTTAAATTATTAAGAAGATATATTACAAAGATGACTAAAATGGATAAAACACGATGTTATCGTAGGGATAAAGGCAACTGTCGCTACAAATACACAGCACGATGATGGATTGAGAACTAGTTTTAGAAAGAATTAACACTGACGGATAATTCCGCCTTTGAATCTGTATATGTATACTTCAAAGTGGAAGCGTTTACAAGTTCGCGAAACGATATTTCATAGAACAGGCCGGACATTTCGCAAGTTTTAGTGGACAGATGACGCGGAACGGAGGCACTGTCAAAAGCAAAGCTAACAGCCGAGCGAACATATGGCGTGGCTAGCGTGATCTTTCGGAAAAAATGAACAAGTTTTCGTGCCGTCGACCCACCGAACACCGCTGTTTCTCCGCCTATTGGGCGGTACTTGCGTTTTCGCAAACGCGTTTGCACAAGTCTGCAAACAATCGGTCGTGTTTGCCGCTGCACGTTCGCCCCTACGCTCTATACTGGTCTATATAATCCCGAGAAACTTTTGTCAACTAACTTTCCTTTGAAACGATGATCCTCAAACAATTCACGAACATTATCGGACAATTCTCAATTACAACTTCTCGAATCGATAAAAGACGGCCGAGTTTCCGACAAACCAGGAAATATTTCGTGGTAAACTGATACCCTGGAGCATACGAAGATTATAAAAAAAACATAACATATTTCTGCGGATTCTTTCATCTTAACGTCGCTTTATAGATAGAAAGAAATATTTGGATATAAAATAGTTAAAAATGGAAGAAACCTGATTGTTGAGATTATTCCCTTAGGAATATTCCCTTAAATTATATAATAATTAAAGTTGCCTCCTTATTGCAACGGTTCCTCCGATTGCCAAAAATTTCAAGAAACTTGATCGAAGCAACCGTACATACATCGATCTGATATCTATTTGTTAATATATTAGCACATTATAAATGTTGTTATAAACGAAGTTCTACTGTAAACGAAGAAAAGCATAAAAAAAACTGGAGGATAACTCGGAAGAGAGGGACGAAAATATCGTCTACTATTAATCTGCCAATTTATTTCGCCGAAACATTTTAACGCGAAACTGGAAACACGCAGGTGCCTCGTTACTTCCCGTTTCCCCACGCTGCAACCTAATTACTCTGAGGACCCCTTCGTTAAACAGTGATAAACATCTCGACGATTAATAAGGAGTACTGTTTTCTTGATGCCAGTTGCCGATCCCCGGTGCAGCGACGAATTCGCCGATTCCGTCCGAAAACGACAAAAATGTGGTAAAAGGTGCGATATAAAATAAAACGAAAGAGACAAGAACCTGGCTTGGCCAGTGGCCTCGAGTTAATTGCAATCCTCGTCCCTCGTAAATTAGTTTTCCATTCGTTACTCTGGCGTTTTGGTATGTCCGAAAACGTGTTCGTTAAGAATTAATATTGTAATTTTTAGAAACAGTTAATTGAGTCTGAAGACAACGTAATGTACTATCTATATACTGATTGTAACCTTAAATGATTGGAATTTTGAAATTCCTAGCAACAAGTAGTTCGCTGTTTCTGGCCATTACATAGTTAGATCGTGGATTTTTATGTATTTATGGGAAATTTGAACGAGCAAAACTGCACACAATGCGTACAATAAAATATGCAAAATAGAGTATCTACTTGTTACAATAAATTTCGATTTAAATTCCATTTCCTTTAGTCACATTCGTAAAAATAGAAAAATGCATAAAAGTGCTCTATCTAATTACAACGATACCAGACGTAAAACGCATTTCGAGATATCGTTTAACAAACTTGCTTGTACAGTTTGCAACAGCGTACACACTAGTGTTTGCCTATCCATCATTTGCATTCAAAGAAGTGAAGTTGACCTTCTTGAGAAACAAACTCCCTTCTCTGCTCTTCTATCGCGCATCTTCTTTACCTAGGTTCTTAAGCTCGTTAAATTGCATGAGTTCTTAAGATTTGAAGATTTGTCCAAAGTATTCCTACGTATAGGAAAAAAAGAGCGACTAAAACAGCTCAACGTTTTCCTCGGGGAGAAAAAACTGTTTCCAGTGTGTCGGAAAAGGACACGTGTGGCAGAAAGTCCAGTCCTCGGGCCATGAGACGACATGTAATTTACGACATGACCCTTGACGAGTGATTTGCAGACGTCTCGTAACGAGACCCATGAATGACTCTGACTCTACCCTAATCGCATTCTGCAGTTTGCCTTCCTCCGGGCACGTCTTCTTTTCCTGCGGTCTCTCGTGAGAAAAACTTGCACGTTTCTGTTTACCTTTACAATGCTTCCAGCAGTGTATACGTTTCCTCGCGAATTCATCGGTGGCAGAAGAAGAAGAAGAAAAGAAGACGCGTGAGCACTCCTCGTTTTCCAAGTGAAATTTAAACAAAAACGTCCATTCAAGCTACTTAGGTTGTGCAAACGTTGAAACCTCTAAATTATTTGTTTCTACATAGACATACATGTTATCGATAATATCATCGATAATCTATCGATTAAACGAATTATTTGATTCTAAGTAACGTATTTATGGTCGATTATGCATATCTCGATTTCAGCGAAAAAGAAAGAAGAAAAAAGAAACAAATCATTTTCTAAGTAAAATTTAAACAGAAAAGCATCATTCGAAGATAAGTTCTGTATGCATAGAAATTTCTAAATTACATATTTGTTTGCAGGTATAGACTCTTGGTAACTGGTGAGGTATTCGCGGTTGGTTACCGATATTTTAGTAGTTTGTGTGTTTAGTGAAGAGATAGTGCGTAACGAATCCACTAAACGCTTCGAGGGAACGTCCACTTAAGAACGAACTTCCCCTTTCCTTTTCAAGAGTCCTTTACTCGGTCGAAAGAAACGAAAGAGGCAAATCTATATCAGCGTTTTGATAGAAATGGCTCACGAAAATTTTTACCATTTGCGCGTCATGTATTAATATAATAGATTATAATTCTTCCACGATCGTAACATATCATACTAATCCTGCAAACATAATTTTTAATTGGTTAATGAAAAATATTATATCAATATGCTCTGTAATAAAATATTTAAAAAAAAAGAAGTGATTCTCATTGAATTTTAGCTTTCCTACAATACTGACACTTTAATTTACCACAAGTCCTCGGTAGTATAGTGGTTAGTATCCCCGCCTGTCACGCGGGAGACCGGGGTTCGATTCCCCGCCGGGGAGAAATTTTTTTTTCATCCATAAAATTTTATACTCTCAGCTATTTACGTATACTGACGCAAGAGTAAAGTATTTACGAAAGCTATCGAGCGATTCTGTTTATAACGGACCACGCGTCTTACCAAAGAAACCTAGAAAGAATACGTCAGACCGAAGTATTCTATACGTACATACTATATACAGAATAACAGGCAAAGGAGGACAAAGGAGTTTTGCCACATTAACGTGGCAACGAGGCTCTTGCATTTTCATAACAGGGTCATTCTTTCTCGTGACAGTGAATAGAAAAGAGCGAATTGCAGAATATCAGAATATCTTGGCTTCGTATGCAATGGTATAGCGAAATCGAAGTGTAACAAGTACAAGATCATTGAACTTTTGTAAATTGCTTACAACTTACATCGGTAAACAATCGTTGCAACTTCAATTAAAAAAGACTAAACAACATCGACGACGTCTAGAAATACTGCGATAGCAAGTAGTAAAGTGAATAATTTAGCGTATAAGAGGAGCTACTCGTCAATGAAGATTCTTATCAACCGACCATAAATCACAGTGTTGCCTAATTTCGAAGCTTCAATTCTAAACAGCCAAGCACAGCCCAACAATCGAATAAGATTTCCATTTAACCTCGCTATTCCTTTCACATGAGTGAATTTCACCAAACAAAAATCCAATTATCCAGCGCAATTAATTGCTAACGCAACTCATTTCACGGTTGAAAATCGTGCTGGAAACCAGCGGACTATAAAAAGCGAAGCAATCGAATCAGTGTGTTCGCGTCATCGAGCATCGTGATACGGTACCATCGTTCTCGAGGGCCGCGTGTTTCGCTAATTACCCAAACAATCAGCGAAATTCCGATGCGGCGCTAATAGTCGCAAGACAAATCGGCAAGCGTCACGAAACGATTCCTCACGATTGTCCAGCGCTCTCCTTCTCCCCCCGTTGTGTGTGCCTCGTCACGAAAAATCGCGGTCTCGTTTGGTGGCGAAACGGCCAAAAAATCCTCTCACGTGCCGTTAATGGCGGCCTGTATGAGAAAAACGAGGCGAATTTTCCACGGAAGCGGGCGAATTTTGGTGGCAAAAACGGGCGGCGCGTGCCGACACGGCCGGAAATAAATTCGCCGCCAAGTTCATTTCCATATCTTCGTGGAATAAATATTTCTGTTTGGCTAGAATCGTCGGAGAGAAAAACCGGGCGAGTTTTACGGCAGTCAGAAAATTATGAAAATTCTTCCCGCTGCTCTATGACGAATTTCTTGCAATTATCGGGTCGAGCGTGTTTCGCGTGTTGCTTAAAAATGAATAGATACGATTAAAGACACATGTATTCGGTACGATACACGTAAACAAGAAGAGAATTCTTTCGGTAGAAATAGGAAGAGAAATATTTCCAATATTAAAAATATTCAAGTATGGGTCAACGAAATCTGGTTCTGTGTTTTCTCAGTCTTTTTCGTTATTCGATAATATAGAAACTCTTTCTCTTTTTGTTTCTACAACAGGCCAATTGTACGAATACTTTTGTATCTCGCTGTATTTTAATAATAATTAGATCGCAACGTATCCAAATTATACGACGATATGTATTAAAAATGATCTTTCAATACGGTTCTTTAAATTCGCTGATGTCAAATATCACGCGGATACTCACAATGTTTTTAAAAAAAGTTCCGCAAACGAGAAAAGCAAAATGCGTGTGGCGTTAGTAGATTAATCTCGCTGACTATCAAGAAAAAGCGCGATACTATGGCAACTCGTTCTCCTTGTTGAACGGGTTTGTGCAAATTCTACGATTATCTCTATCTTAATTTGATATTTCAATTCCGCTGGGATTTATCTCGATCTGGTGAAATATAATGTCGTTATCTTACGGGATAAATATTTATATATTTCTCGAGTGCGACGTACGTAAATCATCGAACCCGAATAGAGAGATTGAACGTTATCGACAGAGGGAAACTTAATGCGTAAATCAACCGTGTGCTCGCGTAGTATATTGAAGCATGTAAATATTAACACTAACGTGACAGTTGTAAAATAACTAAATAAGCTTACCCGACTTACGGTCCAGAATTGTATGTAAGAAAATTTGTGGCCACTTACCTGCAACGAAAAATCGGACATTTATATAACGAAACCGAATTATAAGTTTTTTTTTTTTAATGTTATCTACACATCTAATTCAAACGTAACACCTCTGTATTCTTAAACGATTATTCAACATGATTCTTTAGTTTCTTAATAATGAAATTTGCTGAATTGAAATATATCGCACAACTAAATACGGTATACGCGAATGAATATACAATTAACATTTGCCTATTCGCAACTTGGATTCGACCAACGCTATACATTCTATCTCCTCGTCATTAGGGTAATATGTTAAAACGAGGCACCTTCGGTTCATGAAAAAGTAACGGAGATAAGTTACAGGGGCGGAAAAATTCCACGATAAAAATTATCTAACATAAAAGGTACCAATATCATACATAAAAATACTAATCTCGTCCTCCGCTTGTATATGTCCTATCTTCTCGTTATTAAGATGATTCGTTAAAAACAAGCACTCTCGGTCGATCGAAAGGTAACGGAGATAAATTACAGGCACAAAGAGAAAAAGTTATCACGATGTCACAATCTGTGTACTCTCGCATCTCGTTCGATATGTATAATACCAATTCCGTGAAAATTCGACGCCTCTGCGTGTGTGCACGCGCGTACCTCGGCCGCGGCCTCTAAGAAAAGGCATGTGGCAGGTGGCCGCACGATAGTTTGCATATTCATCGGTTTCTCGCTTATCGGTCCCTTATTATCACGGCGTGCTTAATTGACTTCAGATTCCCTCATTAGCGCTAATGGGTTAATTCCAAAACTGTTCCACCGTAAGGCGCCAACAAACCGCGGACAAGAGCGCGCTCGCGCCCGCGTCCACAAAATGCAACGTGAGAATCGTTTTTGCCAGCACGACTCACGGCTCACTGCCCGATAAGTCCAAGGAAATTAAATTCGATTATTAAGAGTTATATTGCGACAGATAATAGAGAGACTCGAGTACATTTTTAACCACATTCGAGGAATTTTTTAGCCCAACTTTTATTTGTATCTTCTGGTTGGACTTTTACATTGAGAAATTGCCTCAATTTTTATTCCACTTCAAAGGAATTCTTCTTCAACTTCTATCCTCTTCTTCTTGGATCTCCTCGTTTAAAAATTTGCACGAGGATTACTATTTTTTGAATATTTATATTGTACGTTTGGTTAAACTTGTTCGTCGAAAGATTTACGTAATTAACGTTATTTCGCTGAGGCGCGATATTTCACGGCTGACTTTTATTTTTGTTTGTTTTTTTTTTTTTTGTCTCAAACGAACACAGATATACGACGAGGTGCGTTTAATAAGAAAGCGAAAGTAAAAAAATCGCGGGGGTGGACATAAGTAATCTTAACGCAATTTTTCAAAGCCGAATCAGCCGCGAGGAAGACGAATAAAAGCAACGATGCAACAAACAATGGTAACGGTTCGCATGTTTCGTGACAATGTGTCATAAGAGGACTGCAAACATACGTAACCACGTATAACAGCTCTCAGTGATACAACGACGTGTAATAATTGTGTATAATATAAAGAGCACAGAATCGTGTAACAACGTGCGCAATGCAGCATATCGATTTAATGAAAAGCGCCGTCGTATCGAACGCATAAAGCATAAGTGTCGTTGCACCAAACGTCCGACCACATTCCAGCTGAATTTATCGCAAAAATAACGTCTAACCAACAATCTCAATCTTTTGCAACCAACTTAATTACGTGTAATCAACTTACTCTTTATTCTCTAAAAACATTTGCAATTTCGTTTCTATTCTCTGTTAAATTTAACCAAGTGCCTACGATAAATAACATTTTTATACGCTATTTTTATTTGCATTTAATACCATTTAAAGTACACGTTTTTAAAGCGTAGAAACATTCTTTCGTGCGAATTTTCCATTTCGCCTCTATTCTCTGTCAATTGAATCAAATACGACAAAAGACTTCTTTGTGCAATTTTATTTAAAAATACACGTTTGACGCAATCGACAGAAGATTTTTATGCAAGTAATCAGGCAATTTAGTGATTTCCGCGGAAGCAAGGTTTATTAGACACAGGAAAGTTTGTCCATAAAACATAGAAGGGAAAATATGTCGTGAGGAAACACAGTGATCAATTCTTTACACTTTCCTGACTATAGACACCTTTCGGTGCATGTCGTGTCTATTTTCCACCGACAAGCTGCTGCAATAACAATAATCGATAGCGAACTGGCGCTGAACAATCACGTCGCGATACAACTGCAATTCCCTCTTGAACTGCCAGTAGGGGGAGATACGAAAGGCTGGAAAGTTTGCGACTATATCGCGATTAGAGCACACCAGTGACAGACTTTCGCCGTCCCACGCGTCTCTGGACTTCGTAATCGAGGATGTAATTTAAACTACTTACGTCCAGACTGGACAATTTGTCGGTAAGTCGGACATTCTCTGACCACTCGTTGGAAAATCATCGGGCATTTAATAGAATCGCTGTCCTTCCCCCATCTTAGACATGACTAGTCTTCAATTTTTATTGTCCAAGAAGACAATCAACGCGATATTTAAGAAAGTCTTGTCCTTTGCAGAATTTTCTGCAAAAATTCCTTAACGATCTTCTTCGAGTTTCGTTTATCCATTTTCGTATCTCTCTTTTTACAGTTTTCACGAAGATCCAAGATCAACGTGTCTAAATAAACAAAGCTAGTAAACTCGTTAAAATATAATCAGGAAAAGAAAGAAGATTCACAAGACTCTAGGTATTAGAAAATAGCGCTAGCGTAGGGAAATTGGGGCAAAAATGGAACATCGCAAAGTACAATATCAATGTAGCTGATATGGAATGCGAATCGTCCAACAAATTTCCGCCGTTTACTAAGGAAAACGAAACGATAATAACGAAAAGTAAAAGGGAAGGGGTTAAGCGCTAGGAGAACGAGAGGGAGAAGCTTAGGAGAGAGGGGAAACGATAGAAAGGAGAGAAAAGGCCGACTGTAACTTAACTCGACGCCCCGATATCCGATCCTCCCTATAAAAATGCACACGCCACTCACGTCTATGTAAACAAACGGACATCGAATGGTCGAGTGACTCTCTTTTTCCGGTTAGCTACACCTATTAGCTGGTATGTAGATCGTATAGCAGTCATTGCAGTTCCTGCAACAGGCCAGCCCAGGTAAAGGTACTCCTCCGATTCGCGAAACGCGACTCTTTCTCGCGCTGGAACTCGAGTCGTTCGGTGAACCTAAACTGGAGTTCTCTTCTACCAAAGCCCGTTGCATTTTATGTTACACCTGCTACGCGTTTTATCCGACCATCCTCGCCGCTTGCTTTTTAATAGCTATCCATTTGCTTCGGTTTGCTCTTCAATGGCAGATACTACGTGTCCCAACGATGACGTCGTTATCTGAGATGTTTGACGAAGATAACGGGGTTCGCTGGTGGATGTACTTAAACTTTTATCGAGCAACAGATAATCGGAAATTGATCGTTACATTGAACGACGAAATTTTATAACAGGATCGGAGAAAATGACCGGAGGAAATTGATTAAGATTTGTCTTACGAAAAATACAACATGATCGTGTCTAGCGGACTGTGTCCAGGCATTGAAATCTCCAACGAGAAGCAGCGCAGCACGCGCTCGAATCTACGAATAAACAGAAGCTAAACCGATCAACTCTGTTTTTTTCATTGATTCCATAATTCGCGTACAATATTAGGAGATTGTAGATATATATGCAAATTGACGTTTTGGGAATAGAATTAGGAAGATAGAAGCTAGGTAGAAAATTATTTTACTTGCTCAATACTACCGAGAGTACTATATCTTGCAAACTGTGTATATTTTGCACTACCAACCAAAACATTTGGGATCAGTTCTTCGATGGTGAGTAATCTACTCAGCTGCTAATACGGATGTCATGGTATTACGATTAAACTAAAGATTTCTCGAGAATCGTAGGAGCAACGTAGGAAAGTGGATGGAAAGCATAGAGATTCGAGCGAAAAGAAACAAAGCTGACGGAAAAATCTCTAAAATGGCGACACCGGATCGGTCGCGTAACTGTTGCGTACACCGCTGCGCGACTATCATGTTGCAACCGCGTCTACCGATTATTCTTAAAAGCGGCCGATTTTTCAAGCGGTCGACTAGAACCTAGAATCTAGATAGAAGAAAATACGCACGAATTTCCCTTGTCCATTCGCGCCTATTTCTTTTTCGCTTTTCTTCTTATCATTTAGAACGTTTCTCCCTAAAGTACAGTTATTTCAAATTTCATAGACTTGTATTCGTGAAACTACCAAAAAGATTAACCAAAATGGACATGTTACGTTCTTCTCCTGTACTCGTCATATTGAAAAACATGTACGTACGAATAGTGTCTTATACGAGTAACTATACAAGTTCGATTATTCTGTACAAACTTCAAGGTTAAATTTTAAGCTGTCGAATCTTAGCTAATCCCACCATTTAATTCATTTACGTACGGAAAAATGACGACCGATACCGATAACGCTATCGCTGATAAATTTCACAGTGTCGCATTGAACAATTGCGCAAAGACACGGGTCTGGAAGCCGAGGTCTCAACACACGCGAAATAAATCGATTTGTTAATCGTTCGCGAGTTGGTGTGTGCGTAATGCCAGCGAATTAATTACGCTGACAACATTGATCGCGCGACCGGCCCGCGCGTGGGTGTTGCCTCGTTCAGAAACGCATTCGTCAGCCCGAGCAGCCCGGCTGATAAATTGATTTCATTCTCTCTGCGAATCGATGTCGATCTTAATACCCTTCCACGAAAGTCCATCGAACTGACAAAGGAACCTGCATATTCGCAACACATAAACAGATACGTATTTTCCATTCCATCGCAAGCAACTGTAATAAATACAGCAGTCAACAGATCTGCGAAATAATATATGCTGATCCTTATTGGACAATTGAGAAAATATGTCCCTGTTCTTAAGTACATATTCAGACAACCGGTAATGTCATAAAATATACGATAATTGATGCAGATTATTTGAGAAGCGATTGGTCAGGAATAATTTTCGAAAGAATTTTTGTAAGAATTTTTAATAGGAAAAGAAATTTGTACAATTTCTTTGAAAGAGTTACAGAGAATAACAGGCAATTTTATATGTCAGGTATTTTACTTTAATGTATTAATGATTTCTTCGTGATACTCTCGTTTCATCTCATTTCCCATAAGCACGCTACTACCAACAAACAGAGGTACAACAATTTCTACAATCAACCCATCATCGCATCATTCGGTTTCCTTTGATCGATTATAACATCTTCATACGTATTGTAATTACGTTGTTCGTGCATCAATTATATACCAATAACTCGTGTAGCGTAATCAATTATTACTTTCGTTTGATCCGGCACGTTAATTTACTCGCATTACCCTGCGTTATTTAGCCGTGCTATTCAATTTATTCTCATTACCGTTATTTGGTTAAGTATCGATCAGGGATCCACGGATCCTGTTCGTATCGCGTCGCGATCGCGTACGTGAGCCCAGGAGCGCGTTTTTTCTTCCGTCTGTAATTTTATTAAATAAATCAAGTCGCTGGGTGACGGCGGCGGCTGCCGGAAACGAGCTCGCTCTTGTCCCACCTGCCAGCCGACAGCGCGCCTGAAATTATGCTAATTAATACGGATCGACCGGCAAAAACGCGGCACCTCGCCCTCGAAAATTTATACGAACGTTACGGCACATAATATTGTCCCGCGAGGCCGCTCCGTACGATTACACGATATCGAAAACATCAAGTGGGCGTTTACACTGTTAGAAGAATTCCGAAATTACGGGCGCAGCGGGCGCGCGGCGCGTTTTTCAAGCCGCGAACGATGCTTCCACGGCACGCGAGGGAAAACGATATGACGATCACGTACTTGATCTTTTGTGGGGACCGGAAGTCTCTTCGCGTGAATTTGTCGACGATCTTGTCGCATAAACTGCGTTTACATTAAGTAATTTTTGCCTCATCGACTGACAATCGGTCGACCCACTTCACCGATTTAAGTTGAAGTTTTTCAAAAGAGACTGTCCACAAGTTTATCTTTGGCTGAATGACGCGGACATTCACGAACGATTAAGCCAACCTGATCGCAGAAACGTCTAAATTAACATATTTCAATCTGATTACTCAAAACACACACGTACCGTACTAGCCATATTCTACGTATATTGTATAAAAATCTGGAATTTAGTACGGTCGCTCTAAATAACATGCCTTGTGTGTGTGTGTGTGTGTGTAAATTATTCGAATTAGATCGAGTCGATTGACTGACCAAAAATCAACCAACCTACTTAAACACGGTTTTACTAATCGCACAAGCCATTACAGTGCGCATAAAACTTTACTCAAGGGCCTTTCCCTCGCCATTGCTCATTCTTTTCCCTTTTACCTTCCAGCCAAACCGTTTCTTTCTCCTCTCAGTATCCCCGGAGCTTCCTTAAAAATTCTGTCAGTGAATCATTCTGAGATTCTCGACGGATGCAATTCTTGTGCAAATCTCGAATCTCTCCCACGAAGCCTCGGCTGACCGATCGGCCGACATTCAATTCCGCAGGCTCGCGACACACCTACGGTAATATCGTAATAATCGGTATCGTGGCTCGAAACGGTTAAAATAAACGCCGCTAACACGCCGATCTGGCCCCGGTCGAGCACACCATAAGAGAAAATCACTCGGAGTTCTTCACCTGTTAGGTACTTGCTACCGATTTCGCGCTACGTGCACGGCTCCGCTGGCTAGCATCTTGATACCCCGACGCTGTGATCGCGAGCGTGTTATTACCCCGCCTAGTGGCTAGCTCCGAAGATTACACGTCTACACAGTCGGTGCTGGGGCTACGGGCCGATCTTTCTTCCCCCTCCCCCTGCAGGTCTGCCTTCGAATTTGTAACAGCGATATGCACCGCAGAAATTTACATATCACCAGGAGACAAGTGTGCGCGGGAGAGAAGACTTCATTTTTACCCTTGATCACCGGCTTTTCGAACGTGGATCGCACATTTCGCCCATCTCCGGATACACATTTGGACCTAAGGGCCTCCCCGGTGTGTCCGACCAACAAATTGGCGTATCGGATAAAAGCTGGCCATCAAACCGAGGATGCAGACTGCGGTTAATGTTACTTTCGATGTACCGAGTTGTTTTGTTGCGGGCTATCGATGGCTGAATATCGACCGTACATACGTGGGGTTTTTCTACATATTTTCAGACAGTTACTCGGACATCGAAAACGCCCGAAATGCCACTTTTGCGATCGTTTTTATCTACTCGCAACTTTTCAAAAGCACCAGGCTACCTTTTATTCGATACCATAATAACACAGTTGCCACGTTTTCCCTGAAATCATCCTTAAAACATACGAGTTACCACTTTTTCGTCAGGAACCTGTCAATTCGATTGGCTTGACAAAAACGCACGAAGGTTGTTATTTCGCCAGTTCGACGGACTGTCACGATTTTCTTCTGAAAATAACCGAACCGGGCGCCATTAGCCGCTACAACTTGTTGTTTCGCGTATAATACGTATCGGAAAGAGCTCGTTTCGCAGATCGTTGTTTTTGCAATTGCAGCGAACTAATAGAGGGAAAAGAGTTCGATTGTTATTCGGTGTTTATTACGCTGTCGTAATTACAAAAGCGCAACACGGGCCGGTATTCAAGTACGTGTAAATCGGCCTTTAAGCAGGCAATACCAAAGTGGCGGCGGCGGCGTATCGGTGCCATTAGCATAGAAATGATACGTTGATCGACGCGTTCATATTTATTCGAAATTCCGGCCGCGACAGAATATTGGTATTTACCGCGAATTCGGCCCCGCAGAACCGGCAATTTCACGCCAATCTGTAGCGCGTCGCCTTTTCATTAATTAATTTCTACCGTGCACGAGGATTCCATCTTCCCTACGGCGACCGAATGTTTATCGTAAAACGCTTTAATGCACTGTCATCTCGATCTTAACATTTAATTCCTCGGCAATCGGTACCAACTAACTACGTCACGCGATCCTTCTTTCGACAAGACGATCGTATTTTTTCGTACGAGTCGGCAGCTCGTTGGCCGATGCTGCCTCTTTAAAAACTCACGTTACGCCGTAATTGGTAATTTCCATGGATTTTTTATGCGCAACTTAGTAGGTCCTTTGGGTTCTTCCAATTAACGAGCAAACTTACAATCGCGGATAAATATCCCGACAAGGTAACGCGAAATCTTCGTGATTGGAAATAACAAAAAGGAAGCATATGGTTTTAATTCTTCACATATGATTGTCGTCAACAGAGTAGGAAAATTTCGTGGAACATGGGCGATATTAATATTGGAATCGAGTTTGAGACGAAGAATCGCTTATTAATTAATCGCTCCATTTGGAAATGATACAGAGACAAAATCTCGACTCTTTTATGATCGAGCTTTCCAACGTAGCAAAATGAATAAAACATCCTCTTGTATCGTCTGCTCTACGATTACTTTGCTATACGCGCCTATAATTATTGACTTGCGTTTTTCTCTGCTTTTTAGAAAATAAAATATGAAAGTCCGTAGAAACTGAAAATTAGACTCGCTTCTTCACGTGCGTTGTATCGATAATGATATTGTATTTAATTTAGTAATTTCATTACACGTTCCGAGAGGATGATTTGCAAAAATGTACTCGCAAATTGCAGGCTTCGCGTAAATTTCTTTCGAAGGAACAAGAGAGAGAGAGAGAGTATCTAACGATACGTAAGTCGTGCATCGATAGAAAAATAGAGAATAGCAGTTTTGTGGCAGAAAACTTGAAACGTTGTTGGAGTTCGCAATTTCGCAATCTCGCAATCTCGCGATCCCGCAATTCTCGCGGGCCGCGCATCAACCTGGTGGAAAGTCGAACGCAACCGCGTATACACAGGGCGAAGATGATGAAGCCAGAAAGGCATCGACTACCCTGTGTTTACACGGCGCGGTGGTCCGCCCCGCGAGCATTAGCTCTATCTTTGCACCGCCCAATTTCGCGTTCCTTGAATGCAAATTCTACCGAAACGAGCGGATAGCGAAATGAAGGGGATGCAGCGACGACGATGACGGTCTGACCGACTTGTCCAGGACCGGCAGCCGCTTTGCCTCGCCAAGGTCTGATAGGTCGTAGAAAAACTACGATAAAAACTTTGTGAGGCTATGAGATGAGCTATGAGATGATGTGCGAAATGAGCTGTGAGATGAGAAGAATTTCAGACGAGAAGCTCTTAAAGTATTTACTGTTTTGTGCATCAACAGCGATGCGACTGAAAAAAGTTAATTTTTCAGCAAAGTGGTTTCAAGTAGAAAATAATTGACCGCTTCACTGTTCATTAACGTAGGACGAAATTATGTTTCTTTTAAGGTTCGAAAGGACGATGTTCTTTTTGTTTTGACGCGATGATGGTCCATATTGTTTCATAAAATATCGTTTAAGTGCGTCTTTTATTATTATGAACGACAGTAAAATAATTTTTCTAAACTGGCACGTACTTCTTACAAGTTAAGTAGTGTAACTGTATTAGACGGTTAAAGCTATTCGCTTTTATTCGTTGTGAAAAATAGATGGCTTACTTTCACAAGATTATTTGTCGCAGTAAGATGACGTAAAGAATAATAAATTCCAAAATGATTCCAAAAGGTAATTGTAATGATTGTAGTAATTTGTAACATAATTATTGTTCTCTATTATTGTTTCCTAGATATTTCGAAACGTACATCGCTACTTACGAACGAGCGAATGGAAACAACTTAAAACCTGGACAGTTGCCTTCCTGTGGACGTCAACTTTATTTATTCTTTTTTCTTCTTGCTAATAGATAAATAATTCTTAGGATGAATTATAACCGAAAAAAGTTCAAGCTGAAATTTCTTCTGGATCAAAAGGAGAGAATCGAAACGCGTGTCGATTGCGACGCTATGGTTTCACCGTGTTCTAAAAACACAGCCACACCTTGGCAGCGGGAAAAGAGGTCAGGATATACCGACCAGCGAACACGAGGCACAATGTGCGAATCGAATGAAGGTCCACGAAGGAAGAGCAACAACGATACTCGAACTAATGATACCGTCGACAAACTAATTACACGAAATAGCGGAACACCGGCCCTCGTATCGCGCTGTTTCGATAATTATTTCGCGTATTCCACGAAATTACATCCTCCCGCTTCCTCGAAACGGTACATGCGTCCTTTCCCTTCCCCCTTTTCCTTATTAATTAAACTTTCAATCCTGAAACCCCCTATTAAAAACAGATGTACAACACGAAGAATACTATTCCTATCTATAGATACATATCTAGATGAAAGTAGCATACAGTAGAATTCCATTATTTGAATCCCTCGAGAGATGAACTACATAATTGGAGTTCACGCAATAAGAAATTCATCAATCTTCCCCATTACCTATTACTACACTGCAAATTTTTATGCATTTGTGGGAGAAATACGAAGAGTACACGTAATACGGAAAGATAGGTAAAATATCGGAAGTGTAATATCCCTTATAATTTTTACTGAATAAAACAGTTCTTCTATACTCGGGTCCCATTTTTTCTAAATTACATTCGCAAAGATATGCATCTGCATAAATAGCCGCACTCTACCTATTACGCGTATCTTTCTTTCACATATAATAACGATTTACGCGGTAACAAGTGTAAACGAATTAACTAAAATTCCATTGCGATAAAAGCAGTCCGGATAAACGAAATTATTCTATTCCGCCATAGTTCTAGAGCTCGATACCCGAACCAAACGTATCCCTAAGACGTGCACATCCGCTTCCATTCACCCCTAGAACGCTTCCTCCTGTCAGCTCGGAGGAAATCGTCCGACGTTTCATCCCGAAAGCCAGTAATCATGCTAGTCCAACTTCCAAAATTGACCGAACGCGTACGCAAACCGACCGATCCTTGTTTTTTTCCACGAAGCTCGATAATTAGCCTCGTTCCTCGGCAATTTAGCCATTTATTCGTTACGCACCGAGAAAGAGAAGGAGAATGAGAAAAAAGAGAGAGAAAAAGAGAGGGAAAAAAGAAAGAAAAAAAGAAGACGATATGGCGTATGACATCGACCGCTGGTGCTTGGTCCTCGAGTAGCAGGTACTTCCGGTGCCAGAAGGCGGCCACCTCATTGTCATTACGTCACCAGAGGCTGTCATTTGGTTTTTCAAGCATCCGTTTTTCTCACCGCGAGGATAGAGGGCTTGATGATCGTAATTACACAGAGGCCGCTTCGGAGAAGGACGTTCTTAAACAGATACGCGCGTGCGTGCACGATCTGCTTCGAAAACACGGTCGATTGATCGAGGACCTGAACCGGTGCGTGGACCAAACTGGTTATCAGTTCAAGGAATATATTCTCCATCCTTTGATTCGCATTGTACTGTCCGATAATAAAATATGCATGTACCGATATGTGGAGTGGAAGATGGGCCATTTTTCTTTTTGCCAAGAAACGAGATATTACTTATTGACAGTTTTGTGCCGAGCTGGACTTAACACGTGCTTTGTTTCATTCGATTTTGATCAGTTGGAACGTATGAAACATTTCCTTGTGTGTTACGGATGAATTTAGTATGCGTGATCATTTCTGATAATAGAGCGAAGTCAGAGGGGATTCTGTGACTCGAAACAGAAAGAAAATCGAGAATGACAAAGTTGCGTTGAGAGTCTTATGTTTTAGAAAATCGAGTTTGTCGACTCGTTAAAACTATACGTGAATTTGACCATTACTTGATTCCACGAGAATTGATCATTCACAAGAAGTTATCCTACATGTGAAAATAAATGTTAATATAAAATATAATGTTTCCATTTTGAACATCACTTTCAAAAGCTTAGAGAATTATACACTTTTAGCTGCAAATTTAATTACTCCTATAATAAGAGGTATATAAAAGCCAGCAACAGTGAAGAAAGTGAAATTACAGAGATTGACCCTTTTTTAACATATTTTTTACCATAAGTTGTTCGCGTTGCTGCGCATGGCTGAGGACGGTATAAATATATCAGTTCATTAAAGTAGATAGGTACACGAAACAATTAATAGCCTGGTAGAGAGAAGGCGTGCATTCGTTTAAAAAGTGTTTTCCTGCCACGGTTCTGTTGGCAAGATTTAGTAGATCGGCGAGAGGATGGTCGTTTGGAAAACATTCTAGCGCAATTTATGCGCATTTAGTTCAATGATTGATGAACAGTTACGCGAAACCAGTCGTTGCCATATTCGCCGACCCAAATGCCGACTGCTTCGTATTCCGGTGACCATTAAGAAATTCAGTTGGCCATTTTTTCATTAAAAATTCGAAGTAAAATCCATCTGTATAATATATGTATCTGCCTTGCGATTTCGCGCGTTCTGCCAACGAATTAACGTAACTCTTTCATTTTTCGACAACTTTATCGCTCACAACCTCAAAGTTAAAATCTTACACGAGAAACATATTTTTGTAGGTGTACCGCGCTTGATCGTACAAGACGATAAGGAATTGGAAAAAGTTGAGAAAGTTGAAAATTTGATTTCAACTTTATTTTGTATAAAAATGCACATGAGAAACATGTACGTCATAATTGTTAAGAAACTGGAAACAGCGTTGTGGTAGGTATACTTGCTATAGTAAGTAATTAGTAACAGAACAAATCTCTCTTTAAACTCTACTTCTTTAGTTACGCTCATCGAAATATGAAACTTCCACATGTGCATGAATATTCACAGCCTAATAATTATGCTTCATTATTCTTAATAGCTTTATTTTACGTTACATACAATACTCGACTAGTAAAGAACATATCTCGGCCGTGAAAATAATTAAAATAACAAATCAAGTCCGAGTAATACAAGAACATAATTCTACCAACGCAACAACCACTTCAAACTAACTCAAACTACCAACAACTAAATTTATTACAAAATTAGCTGTTTTATTGTTTTATCGTTATCCCTTAGACACAACTGAGACAAAAATCAGTGAAAAATGCAGTGGTCCGCTACAATATTCTAAAATAAACTTTAGGGTTATCATCTTTGTATTTGGTATTACTTTTGCATCGCTCTGTATTGGTTCGCCAATTTACAGCGATTGGGAACCAGTGGTGCACGAGTTTTCAGGACGATCAACGCACGGCTGACAATGGACAAAAATTCGAATCGATGATCGATCAAACGGTTTAACGGCAGGGATTGCCATCGTTATTACCGGACACGGACAAAAATCGGTTAGTGGAGGAGGGTAGAGGACGGGATGCCGCGCGCGCCAAACAAATCGTGGCTAATAAGAAGTTGATACATGGTGGCGAGCTGGAGGGGGCCAATACATAAAAATAAGATAAATTTTACACTTGGCTGGTGATGAATGGAGGGATGAATTATTGAATAGTTAAACACACAGCGCCGTACCGGACCAGCTCGCCCCGAGCTCAGGCCCAAAGCCGGATCGGTGCATCGTTCGTGGCCAGGGCCGCTTGTTTCGCCACGAAATCTCCGATTCCATCTCGCTCTCCGTCTGTCATCGACCCTTTCGCGTATTTCACTCATTCCTCGCGATACATTCTCCTCAATAGTACTCTTTCCTCCTTTACGATAATTGATTTCACTATCCACTACAAAATTTCCAAAGATTACACACCCGAGAAGATTATTTCTTCCGACCTAACATTCTTTCCAAACTGAAAGTTTCTAAATCGGAAATAAAATTTAGACGCTTCGAAGATACCGTGACAAACATTGGACATTATTATAAAACATGCGATATAATTTTTCACAGAAAAGTTGAAACTCGAGAAGCCGAATCCAAGATTCGTAGTTTTTGCGGCCGAATAATTTTCCGCCAGTCGTCCGTACGATCCCCAAATTAGGGCAGTTAACGAGGCTTAATGAGCAATTCCGAGCGGTCGTTGGGGCTTCAATTAATTCCGCGTGCTTTTTTCCGCGCGGTCGGAAGGCTTTTCGAGCGGACGAAAGAGGAAAGGCGAGGCGAGCGACGCCGGAGCGCTCGTCCGTTCCTGCGGCATAAATTCACCTGCACGTTTCACTTCGTTATGGCTCTATTCACAGTGCCGTAACCGCGAGGACGGATATTCCTTGCTGTGCGGCCCATTCACCACTGGCTGGGGTCCCTTTGGGCCCAGCAGCCCTGATCGCGGGTGGAAGATGCACTGCGCGTCCTGCCGATTGTTTAATCGCCTCGCCCGCCTCCCTCCGCCCCTCTTTTCGGTATCCTTCGTGGAAACTTTGTTTCTACGTGGACCGAACGTTATTTACAATAGACAATCGGGGATTCGAATGGGAACACAAATATTTATTCCTGTTGGAAATGAGCTGCGGGTGAAATGGAGTTAATTCTTTATAACGACGCGAGAGAATCGTTTCGTCTTCTCGTTATTTTGCTATATTGCTTTTTTTATTATGTTAGCATCTTTCGGTGCGGTCGAGGTAATATCGTTGATGAAATTTAACGACTCGATCGAGTCACAAATTATCGGTATCGATAAATATCGTAATGCTAACGAATTTGTTACAATTTGAACGAACAACGGAAGTTCACGAACCTCGCGTCAAGTTGCTTGCGATTTTCGATAATCTTTCCAAAGTATGAGTTATCCGATTATGATATATTTGAATGAAAATTAGAAAATCACGAAATTTATGACTTACGCAGCTTGTGACTTGTCAATTTACTGATATCATTAGGTACGGCGGCCACTAATGAAAAATTGTAATCAATATTCGCTTCGTGTTTTCAAGGGCAACGAAAAATCCGGCTACAGACAATTAATTCAGAATGAGTGGTAGAAAATGAGATCTAGATCGAGGTGATGCAGGACTTTTTCAAGAAATACGTTTCCTTCTTGTTTGGTGGCGAAACTATTACAGGCAAGATAGAGTACGCTTGATATGATGTTTGAGCGGAGTTAACGAGTAATTATCTCCTAACCGAAAGTAATTTCCATGAAATTTCTGAAGTGTATTAAATCAAAAGCCATCATTCTTTAAAATCTTACAAAAGAATCCTCTTATGATTTCACACTTTTTTATGCTTTGTGATAATAAAACTTGAAAATCACGTGCATGTATTTCGATATCTTTTTCACTGTATTCCTTTTATACGCTTGTTACTGGGTTATCTCGCTTGATTATTATTGCATTGCTACCAAACGTTTACTGTTCTCATTAAAAAGAGAAATGATAAGCAATCGCTAGCCTTTTGCCCAAGAGCAAAGAAAAATTTGATTACAGCGAATGCATTATTAATGTCTTCCAGATTAATTTCCAGACATTGATTAATTTCGTACATTAGAAAATTCAGAAAAACCATTATGCTATAACCATTATTGTTAATTCATTTGATTTCAAGAAAATTCAACGCCGATCAAACACCAACGACTACTGACAAAAGACGAGCGTAAAAGATATCCAAAGTAGCCATAGTACACACGTTATAATATTTTAGTACGTAAAAGAAATCTCTACGTACGTTCCACTTCTCCGAAAATGGTCGCAAAAATATCCTCTACGATTCTATCAAATCGTGTACAATCACGTTAGGAATTAACAAAGGCTGGAGTCGATCAACCTCCGTTACAAAAGACGTGAGTGCACACTTTCTGCGGTATAGTTCCTCTTATTATTGGATGATTCTATATCCAGAATTGAGAGACAGCGAAAAGTGCAGGTCGCGGAGGAGTTGGAATACGAAGACCAGGGTCGGAAGCGACACGGCAATATGTAATGGGGCACCAATTATACGCGTGACACGGGGCATCGTTATAATTGGATACGAGGTGTTAAATCTGCTGGGTGTGGCTGGTTACGGGAGTTATGAGTGTTCCAGCAATAATGGTCTTGTCGCGGCTCGGGCTATACATATCTCTCGCACGAGCGAAACGCATCACGGCGCCGACTAACGCGAGGGGAGTCTATTAAATTACAGCGTGTGCTCGCTGCGACGTAGAAAGTAGGTAAACGATATCCTCCTTCGGCTACGGAATTAAATCTTGCCCCGATCATACGATATCTAAACCATTCGCTGACTCTACGAGCACTCTCGTCTCTTCCGTGAACTATGCTTCCCAATGTTACTCCATTCGGGGCCAAATATGAGCAAACTGCACCGTCTCACGAAAGTATTCCGATTAATAGTTTTCGTTCCATTTCAATTGCAGATCAATTTCCTGGGAAATTTACACCGGTCAAGCATTGTAGCACACAGCAATTTGACTCGCGCCAAATTGTCAGTCAGAGTGCACAGTGATTATCGGTTATATATTACATTCCTTAAAATCGTCATTCCGATCAGTCTAAAAAGATATCTATAAACGAAGAGACGTTAATACCGAGCGATTACGTTCTTAAAACTGCAAGCTCAGTTCACTGTAATGAAACGTACATCGTAACGCGCCGAACCTTTGCTTATAATGTAGCGTCTTCTAACACTGTCCGATACCGCGGAGATTGATTGGTATTTTTAATCGAAACTCCGCGAAAAAATTGCGAGAGATCCGGTAACAAGACGGGAATAGAAAGTAATTTCAATAATCCTTAAACGTAGGATAATTGTTATATTTTATACGAGAGCGAGAAGATACCGTCTGAAAATCTGCGGAGAGCGAAGCTCTGAGTCCCGAAGACGTTTGGCCAGCTGAATGGAGTAAAGGCCTCAGAAGCAGGTTCATTACAAGGCTATAAACGCACGTTAGAAGACCATAAGGATGCGCGGCAATTACTTAAGAACAAATCAGCCGAAACCCGGCACGATGGCTGTTGTCCATCAAGAAATCATCGACCTCTTGGTGAATGGTTCTTTAGTTGCTCTGGCAATTTCCGAATGCGCCGCCTGTTAGTAGACCTTTCGGCTGGCCCGGTGTAATTAAAAGATAGCATGTTGCGAACATTCGAACGGAAATATCCATCTAAATCGAAATCACGTGATACCCTTTTCCACTGGACGCAATTTCGTACTCGTTGCAAGACTCGAGGAAGAGACCTTCGGAGGGATCCTTCGGAAAAAGTCTGAAAAGCTTGCGAGATTCCAAAGATTGGAAGAGAAAGGGAAGGTATGAGCAGAGCGCGGATTTTCACGCAATTTCATATTTTTACGCGGATAGCTAACAAAGTAAAATTTATACAAACGTTTCCTGTATTTCTGCGTATTATGTGCATTCTGTACATTCTCATAGTTCTCACAGATGCATAAGTATCCGCGGTCTAGATATGAGAATCTAAAAGAGCGCGAATCGACTCGCGCGAGGCAAGGAATCGGAGAATCGGCGAATTCGTTAGACCGACTGGCCCGGAGTAATTAAAAGATTGAATGTATCGCGAACGTTCGAACGGTCTAAGTCTCGCGATATCCTTTTCCTATTTAGCGGCAATTTCCAACTCGTTGCAAGAACGGAGAAAGGCATCTTTGAAAGGATTCTACGAAAAGCTTAAAAATCTGAAAAAGAACTTGAAAGAGTGTAAAGTTTGCAAGAGAAGGGAGGATCTAAGGGTCTAAAAAAGCGCGAAGTGAACTCGCGTAGGGAAAAGGAATCCGAGTAGTCGGCGAATTTCGATGGTGTGCGTAGTTGATGGATCGTTTGAAAAGAGATCGGGCCCCTTCTCAGCCGAACAAGAACGAAGCTGACAGTCGAACGAGTGAAGACCGGAGAGAGACTGACTGACTAAAGTATAATCAGGTTTCGACTGAGTCCGCGGCCGCATGTAATAACAGTAATCCCTTCGTTCGCCGGTAATTTGGCCGTTCGCTCAAAAACTCCAAATTATAGAAGCTGCTGTCATTAGGCCACGGTGAGCATCGTGTATCGCGGGCCACCTTCTTCCCCGAACCCTCGGGAATTTTGGGGAAACTCCGCTCACCATCCCTTCCCGTGCATCGTTAGCGATCGAACGTTTAAACGGGAGGTCGGTTTTCCGCGATTCTTGCAATTATCTTGCCTGATGTTGTCTCGTTGAGCACTGTCGCGAGTGTAACGCGTACAGGATGTTAATTACCAGGTGTAAACTACGGGATCTACACGGTGTCCAAGACACCGTATCTAATTGCGAGACATCATCCCAACAAATCTACGTTTAGATTCGACTTTTTCACTCCTTCTCGTAGACACACGAATTTTTCCAAATGTCCATAATAGCCTTCGGTCTCCTCCATAATTTTGTGGTTTTTAGTTCGCGTCTCACAGGATTGTACATTTCAGTTAAGATCTGCCCTTTCGGATCAATACTTTTATATTTGCCGCTAGTAGTTCTCAGTAACACGTGACGTTATATCAATCATAAAACGATTCACTTTGTGGTATCAAAAACAACACCTTTGTAACCGTCGTCTTGAAGAACAGAGAGACGACGGAAACATATAAACAAAGAAACAAATGACTAATCAACACGGACCGAAATAACCGAGTAAGGACGTTCGTAACAGTCGGCTAGCGATCGACCGAGACGCCTTCAGTAAAAGCATCCGATATAACGATCAGTATAATTCCAGACATCAAGTAAATCATAGCGAATGGTTGTAATCGGTGACTACAGTTTTATAATAAATTATTTAATAGTACTTAGTCTATCTAATCTTTGCATTGATATTCACTTCAACTTTATATAATACGATACGACAGCTTTCACTCGGAAGCTGTCACAAGGTGAAATTTATGAAAGCTTTCGCACTGAAGATTTCCTATTCCAAGTAAAACGCCAATAATTCTACGTCATCGGACGAACTGCTGTCGAATTGAACGCTTCCAGCTCGAGATCTTCCAATTCAAACGCTCCAACCGAGATATAAAACATTCGAGAAACAATGGCGCAAAATCTTATTCTATTCCTACAACTCAAATCCTCCCAAATCAATCCAGGCGATTAAACAAATTCGCAGGTCACTCACAAACAACAAGACGATCGCTCGTTCGTTCAAAAACTCTATCTGTTCTACCTATTCTAAATCTCTAAGATCCATCCAAGTGTCGATCAAGCCATAGGAGTCAAAATCCCTCGTGTAGCCCGAGGAAACTCGTAGAAGTGGCGCGTCCTTAAAACTTACGTTTGCCTAGGACCATCAAAGCCCGAGGGAAGGACTCCTTGGATCCGTAGGAGTTGAAGAAGCCGAGGAAGAAGCAGAGAACGAACCAGACAGAACGCCCTGCGGCCACTCTCTGCCGGATAGTCGGTCTCATTCTGTTCCTCTGTTCTTTATCGTATCAAAGGGAAGCTAGTGGGCAGCGACGAGAAAGAGGATCGTCGACTGTACGTCTCGAAACACCGTTTAAAACTCCATTACGCTGTTCGCCCGTGATCCCTTTGATCGCACGGCGAGTTCCTCTCAGAGTCAAGAAACTCGAATCGAGAACGATCGTCGATCGTCGGACGTTCTACGGATCGAAAGCGATCGAGGAGAGATCAACCCTACCAAATCAAACCCTTTACTTCTCTCTTACGAGATCGTAACTCGAAGCAGACGAAAGATCGTGCAGTTAACCTCGTTCTTTCAGTTGTCCAGCAAATCGTATTTTCCTAGTTTTCTGTCAGAAAATTTCTTCGATTCGGAGAAAGAGAATTGGGTTGTTTGGAAAGTTAAAGTAAGAAAATGTTTTATTATCTATTACAGATACGTATCTTTGCGATCGTTTTCCCAAGAAACTTTTCGTCTTTTTCAGCGACACATTCTTTCTATGTTTAGTAATTTTTACACGCTTCTAGAGTACGTACGTATTCAGCTGTGTGGTGTAAAACGATAATGAATATGCTAATTAAGATTTAATGCTTTCTAGTCTAGCACTGTTTTGTCAAAGAACGACAACTTTTTTACATTTTTCTTCGATTACTGTCCTATTTAGTGTTCGACCAGGGATTTTTTTTTCAAATTTTCGCACTCTAAATAAGCATAAAAAGTTTTGAGAAGCACACCAGGGTTAAATGACATTTTACGAAACAACGAGCAAAGTAGCGTTCGGTTCATACGCGAAAACTCCAACTTCCGAGTAGCATGTCGAACGTTTTTATCCCCTTGATAATCGGAGTTTTATTCAAATTAGCAATCTAGGAAATAATGTCATTCCGCGAGTTCTTTCGCAGGAAGGAGAAGTATATTTCACCCCCGACATATCAGCCGAGGGAGAAAAAAAAAAAATATACGTAATACGGTGAAATACAAATATCGACAAATGTAAAATACATTCGGGTAACGTGAGTCATTACAATAAAACGGCGCTGTTGGTTTAAATTACCCTATCGGTCGATTATGTCACGCGTCTTTTTTACGTACGTTATACTGTCATGAATATGCATGGCCGGTTATCGATAAATAATCGTGATTATAATTGTAAAACTCGGCCCAATAAATTTCCTCCTTCGCGATATCGTTTTTGGCGCTCAAAAACTTCACCTACCAACATTTGCGTGAAAATTAATCCTTTCACATTTAAAATTGATAGTGTCGTATTTGACAATTTGTCTAAGCCTGTCTCAGATTACATTATCAAGCCCGGCGCAAGCAGTCAGATATATCCAGTTTTACTCTCTATATTTCCTTCAACAACTTTTTCATTTTTTAATGGAAATATCACAAAACCACACCTTAGAATATTTCTACGTCGAAATTTACCTAGGTTGAAGATTTAAAGGTAAAAAATTTCAACTTACGCATACACTGTTAAAGATCAAAGGGCTAAACAACATAGACGATCAATTCACCGTCGTTAGCAAGATAAACTCTTTCGGTTATCAACTTTTTCAACTACGCTTCTTCTATCCAACATCTTAAGATTTCATCTTCTAAAGACTCACCCCTCCCAGTTAACCACAAGAGCGACGAACGTCGGCGGTCCAAGGAAGATGGAAATCAACGTACTACCAAAAATTTCTACTCGCTAATTCAACGATGCTGACCGTCACGCGATGGAAAAGAATGAGAAAAAAGGAAAGCGAGGAAGCTAGGCCGATTCGGCTATATCTCAACTAATTACGAGCAACGTATGCAAACGATTCGAGTAAAGTTCAGGCGGATATTCCATGGCCAGAGGCCTTCCCCTTATTCGCAATCAGTGCCGCACTCCGTCTCTGTCAGCTTAGCACCGGTTATCCCCGGTCTATCTTTCTCTTGATGTATCGAACATTACACACGTATATGTATCGTGTGTCGCGCGTACCTGCGACTATATTTATGCGTGTCTGATAGCTGTGCGAGCGCGAGTGTCGCGTTCAAGACGCGTGCACTCGTCTACATTTCCGTGTAGCCGCGCGCCGCGAGAATTAAAAGTCGCCGGATCGTGTTGCCCTTCTTACTTAAAATATCCTATCTGCCATTACTAAATATCCGAGGAAAACTGAAGTTTTAAGTCGCTGTCTTCGCGGCATCTTTGCTTTTCAATTTAAATTCGTTGTTCTCCTCGCTTCGTCTCCATATTCTTCGCGTTTGCGTCACATGTTTTGGAATACTTTCTTTCCGAATACTTTATTCATAAAATACCGCAGATCAAATAGACAAAGCAGAGATAAAATATTTGATACGAGAGGGAATGAACGAAACAAATCTCTGTTTCATAAAGATACGAATCGAAATAACAAACTACTAATGGCAATTGTGCGTGCCTCCGAGAATGTTTAATATCGACAGATGGTTGTGAAGTGATGATTAAACTCGTCCAAAATATATATCTTACACGGCGACTTTCCTGAGTATAACTAGAGAAACGTTCAACACGGTTCTCGCGATACAAACACGTTCGTGGAAAGACGCAAAAAAGTATAAACTTTCGGATGCAATCACCAAGACATATTGTCTTAATTTATCCAACTATCCAACTATCCAACGCTCCAGTGTCCAGCGTGAAAGATCTGAATCACGTCGAAACTCTCAATGATTTATTTCTCTTAAATTCGAAACTTCGATTCGACGTTTCCTTAATGAATTTCATCAAATTGCGAAAGAAATCACACGAGCAATTATCCAGAGTCTAAAAAGATATCACTGAATCTGAGAATGTAACGAGACAAAGTTCTAGAAACAGAGTTACAAAGGCAACGACAATCACATCGCAAGCGATTACAAAGTGGACAGGCATTCGACATGAAAGATTCTCCTATTAGCGTTCCGCCGTGGTGCAATAATGACGAATCTCGGTTGAGCTCTGTAATTTACGATCTATACATACACCTAACCGTCGAGTTAGCGCATAATCGATCGTGTTCATGTGAAAAACATTGCCTATAGACTATTCGAGGCTTGAAATCGGATGAAATGTATGTCTTTGAAACGACTGGCGAACGTTAAGTCCACCATTGGACGCGCTTCACGTGCAAACACCCTCCTTCGATCCCATTAGCACCGGCTTTAGACACATGAATTGTATATGCGCCGCGTCACGATACTTCGTGGTCTATCGTTCTCTTGAATGGCTAACAAATTAGCACCCTTACGTTTCCCGCTTTCCTTCGTTGGTTTTCCAAACCTTCCAACAGATCTACACGCGTGTAACAAGGGGAAGTCACCACCTTGATATCTACTCGGCTTATTTTCCAGATTTATTCCGGTTGCATATATACGAGTAAGTCACGACAAACGCGCGGCGACGATCGTTTCAACGATCCAAGCAACGGGAACACAATCAAATTAGAAACCAAGTAACGAGAAAACAAGTATGAAATATGTCGTCGGCATTCGGCGTTTCGTGGTGCAGACAATTGCTATTTTTCCTTTTTAGTCATATATTACGTAAGACGTTGGTAATTGACGCCGACGTGTGGAGAGAAACGAGAAGATAAATTTGATATAAATTGAATTACTGAAACGGCTGCAATTAACGTAACGACGTTCGCTTCGGTGTGATTTTCGCGGTTTTACGGCCGTCGCTTTACGAAAAATGAAATTTATCAAACCCGTATACGCGACTTTCGCTCTACGATTTTCTCGTTTCATTTAGCAAACTATATAGGCGACATCATTATCATAATGCATAAAATGCGGCGACATTTCGTGCACACGAGTGGATAGAGTGTTCTCCATCGACATTGTAAAATGTCAATTACCCTTTCAATCGTTACATATGAAAGCATCGACCATGCACTCTAATCTCATAGAAAATCATCTCGATGGAACAGTTTCGTAAAAGGTTCGATAAATTACAATTGAGATATTATTACTTTCAATCATAAGGTACCTACCGCATATACAGTTGCCATTTATAGAATCTTTTCATCAATATATTACGTGTTTTATGCAAAATGGGGCACAGCTATTATGATCATATTGATAGAATTTGAAACGAATCTGAAAATATACATAGACGCTACAAGATATTTAGTGCGAATCTATATTTCGCAAAGATCGCGAAAGTATTTAAACAGCCAATTATACTCGGCCAATTAATGACCCCCGATATTCAGCTGGATTACTTTCAACGCGTATCGTATATTTAAAATGACTATGCGATAGATCATTGCAATAAATATAATGCAATTTCTACGTACATCTTGGTTTCAAATAATACTCATTCGGAATATCGGCGCGGGATCACTCGTTATCTTACGAATTTATCAATTTACTTTCATTCATATACATGATTTACGTTCCTATAACTTTAGATTTACACTTCTGTGAATTCATTTAGCGCTGCTTAACGAACGATAAAAGCTCGTTTAACGAAATATGAGCAACTTCAGGCTGACTGACCCTACTGTATATTATCCCTCCTAACCTTAACGTAACGTACTTCGTAGGAGATAATTTAATCTCAAACTAGCTTTCAAGTATCTGACGTACGATAAAATATCTATTTCGAGGTGGTTCCAGTATTCTATAATAAATAAGTAGCCAAATTTCTTCATTATAATCACAAAAGCCGTGCTTCGTTGCAGCATCGACAAAATTTTCTACGGTGCCCGATACTTTCGATAGTCGTGAGTCGCTATACATTCGTACATTGTATATGCATATATCTCTATAATGGGACACAGTGTTACCAACCTTTTTCCATTTCGGCGTCGTCTTTTGGTGGCATAGACGGTTCCCAGTTGGCTCATGGCGACCGGGTTGTTGGGTCCCGACGCCGTCGTCGGAGTCGGTACCGGCGCCGAGGTGGGCGTCATCGCGGGATCAACGACGTGGGGCTGAGGGTGAGAGGCGGTCAGGGTGAGCTGAGGTCCCGGGGGATAGCATGCCGCCGTCACGTAATCTGTCGCCGCGAGGGACGCGCTCGCTGGTCCACAAATCCCGGCGACCACCCCCTGCACTCCACCCCCGATGCTCGTCCCGCTACCACCGCCACTTCCTCCTCCTCCTCCTCCTCCTCCTCCGCCTCCTCCACCACCGCCAGCGACACCGACAACACCCCCAACCACCCCCAGCCCCGCCGAGGCGGTCCTGTCCAGCGCGTACACCGTGCAGACCGTGACGCTCTTCTTTGACTTTGCCGACGCTACGTCATCGTTGTCTGTCACTGGCTTGTCGGCCAGCTGCCGGCGTCGAGCTTTCCACTCTCGATCCCGGTGCTCGGCGTCGGGACGATGCAGCTGCGACAGCTGTTCTTCAACTTCAAACAACGTACCACTGATAATGGGCACACTTCTCTTTACCTCTTTTCGCGCCTAAATGAGACTTCTGAGAGACTATCGATAATCGTTGCGTCTCTGTATAACGTTCCGTTTGAATACGCGTGACTTTAGGTTAGGACCGATCACTTTCGATAACACCGCGCGAGAGTTAGAATTCGATTTTCGTATACGCACTTCTTTGTATACGCACGTAGATCTGGCAACAATTAGTTTCGATTAACAATTAACGATTAACGACACTGTGTGAGAGTTAGAATCTAATAGTAGAGTGATTTTTGTGTGTTCGTCGTGAATACGCGTACATTTACAATCGATTACTTGCGGAAACACCGTGCGAGAGTTAGAATTCGATTCTCGTATCTTGCTTCTTAGTACGCGTAGATTGTTTCGACAACACCGTGCGATAATCAAAATTCGAATACGGTAATTCGATTTTACATAACTCTTTCAATGCGAAAATAAGTTACAATGACTTTCTACAACATTGCTGTTAGAATTTGTTGGGAATTCGTTGGTAATTCGATATCTATGACGACACGTGTGCTAAACTGTCCGCGTCGATCACTTGTTATGCAGTTCCGCGTCGATAAGAACGTAACTCGAAGCAATTATGTATCGGCTACCGGATTACCACTATTGACACGGTTCTGACGGATCCCGTCGGATCACGGCAACGAAAAATCATCTTCCAACGCGCGGGAAGATCTCTCAAACACTCTCGTGACCGTTTACGAGTTCACTGTCACTGGTTCGTCGCAGCGAGAACAATCGAGACATGGAACAATCGATCACCGTCGTTTGGCGCGCGCATCACGCGGAAACGGTCGAACATCGACGAATGTCACTGCACCAATCGATCACGATCCCGCTCCGATTACTCTGGAATTTCGAAGCTCGTGCAATGTCGTGTCCTCTTGTGTGCAGCGTCGTTGCGACGTATTCATCGTCGCGTTCATCCGGAAGATTCTATCACAATCAACACTCACTTGATAAGTATCCTTGCTCTTTAATTAAACGCAGCGTATACTCCAACTATACGTTTGTATAAATACAGAGGGTTCACATTCGATCACGTGACAATAACTCAGTCCTAACCTCAAAACTGTACCATGTATGCACACAGCACTCGCAGGGTTGTCAGTACGATCGTCGACACGATATATTATTCGAAGCACGCTTTCTCGATCGAATCGCGTCACGTGCACGCGGAAACTGAACCGCGCATCCCTCTCTCACCCGCGAACACTTCACTCCCTCCCTTCGTCCTCACGACGTCACCCCCCACCTCCAGTTGCAGCTCGTTTCCCTCCCCCTTCTTATCGGGCACACTTTTTCCTCCGCGGTGACGCGACGCGCGTGAAAAACGCGGATTCGCGGCCACCGCCCGCGAACCACACGATTTCCGTGCTGAAAACCGAGAGGCAGAGGACACAGGTAGAAGCAGAGCGGCCACGGAGAACCCGGTGTTCGCCTGGTAGAAGCGTATCGTGTACTGGCGGCCCTGCCGGGCGTAGCATAAGTCAGGAGAGACCGTGGCATAGATCGGAACGGGGAATCGGGTGGTGGTTGCCGGCTGGTGGTGGTACAACTCACCTCCTCGGCCAGAGGAGTAACCTCGACGCGATCGTTTTGGATCGGCCGCCACCTTCTACCCCCTGAATTCGCCCCGTCACTTTCAGCATCCCTTCCAGCGACCATGGCCACTCCTACCAACCGACCTGGCCGTCCAATCGTGCAACCAGCATGGCGCTACAAGTCCAACCCGCGCTGGTCGCGGAGATACCATCGTGCGCGTTAAACGATTACACCTATTCCATCGGTGGTCGCCGCTCTTTGTCCAACGTACGGGCCACTCCTACGCACAGCAGGTGCTCTCTGTCGCGCTCAAGGACGCGAAGCTGGGAATTTCGTTGGATCTAGTCGATGTCGTTTGTAATATTCCAAAGAGCACTGCTCGTTATGTTCGACGCTTCGCCCGGTTATCCGCGCTCGCGATCGCGCCACAGTGGTCTTGGTCACTTGATCGTGAGTTATGGCTATTCCTTAAGAAATTTATTTCGGTTAAGGTTCGGTCGGGATTAAGAAGTTCGAAGCTTGCAAGTGGATTTGAAAATTTCACTGCATATTTCGAAGGCAAATTTTGATTACACTCTGTCTTTTACATTTTTCATGGTTATTGTGCACGTATGATTGAATGTATTCGAGGATCGAATGGTTGATCTTGATGGAATTGATCAGATTGGATTTTGAATAGTTTGGAGGTATAGATACATATTGATTGTAGATTTTCGAATTTTCTGTTTCGTTATCCACACATTCTACATCAAGTTAAGGGTCGAAGTTGAGAATGAAGTGTAACACTAAGATCTCGATTAAATGTAGCTGTTTGATAATGTTTATGAATTTATTATACGTTTATACAAATTTGTTACAATTTCTCTCGGATGTTGCAATCTTACCTGAGATTTTCAAATTCCATTTCTGAATTAAAAGGAAAAATATGTAGAATTATTGTAATTCGATTCTTTGAGCCCAATGGCTTTATCATATATATGGTTATGGTATGAAATGATCCGACGGAATGCAAAATGCAATTCCATTTTTCATGTAAACGATTAAATTATGCAATATTCCTGTCAGATTAATTGCATAAGTTACTCCAATGTTTTTCATATATAAAACAGAATAAAAAGCAGCTTCATTTATTATTTAAATGAAATATTTAGGTTGAACTAAAATCTAACAGGATATGTGCCGGACTTTTCACTCCATTTATAATTTATAAGAATTATGATTTACATTCACGGTAAAAGGTTCGTCATGAGAAACAGGTATTACGTCGATATTCGTTCATATACTCCATATATACAGACATTAACAAACATCCATTAATTTTCCATCGTGGTTTTGTAACTCGAAATACAATTTAAGTATAGGTATCTACCAAATATTAATTTTTCCAACTCAGAATACTTATCAAAACACCTTTCATCAATATCTACCATAATATTAAATACCTATTCATTCACTAATAATTGTCTGACTAATTAAAGATAGCCTATCTTTATTTTTTTCACAAAATGACCAAATCATCAAAAATTTATGATTCTTCTGTAACAGAAATTGCTTCTTCTAGCTTTTCCTTATTCCAATCGTCTTCCAATAATAATCGTTTATTCAAACAATTATTCGTTTCCCTCAATTCCGAAATGCACAATTCCAGAAAAAAGCCAATTCATCAGAAATTTTCCGAATCCTTCGATATAAATACTTAACAAAAATTCCTTTTTCTCATCTAGCCAATCTCTTCCTTAACAGTCCAATCGTCTTTCAACGATAATCAATTATCGCCAAACATTTTTCCGAGCGATTCTTCACGCGCGTGCGATTGTTCCTAACACACAGCTCTTATCAGAAGAGGATTCTTTTCGTGAGTGTAATCAGATCGTGAGACAGGGCCGATATCCAGCAGTTTCGAGGCGTGTAACCGTGGTCCGTGGCATGTCGTCGATATCAGGGTGACATTAAGCTCGAACCGATCGCGTCGCGATCACTGGGCACACGTTGCACACATTTTTCAGCAATTGCGGCCGATATCACGGTGGGCTTCACCGAAAACAGATTGCGAATAGGTCGAAACGTCTCGGTGACATGCGATTCGACGGTCTATTTTATCTTCGTCGTTTTAGATCGCACGATATTCGGTCGCAGGCTGGTCCCTCTGTGTTATTGGGAGAAACTGTTCGATGCCCAGCATGGGCAGAACGATTCAGAAACGCGCTTTGTATTATTCCATCACGTGTCGAAATCGAAGTTGCATGTGTGGAACACATACGGGATTGTCTCGATCACTTTTTGCTAGGAATGAATCCTGTTTCAACGTGTCCGACTCTATCCTTTTAGTAATGTACGAGCTGTGGATGCTTACACATTTATGCCAATTTTTATATGCAAAAATGAAAAAGGGTAAGAATGAGTGCAGACATGGAAAAGGATAAGGACGAATGCAAAAGTATAGAAATAATCAAAACTCTAATATGTATATAGGTAAAATACATGCATTTGGAAGGTAGATTTTTTATCGGTATCGGTATAAAACGTGTTGCATAAACGCGTTTACACATCTAATAATATAATTATATATAAGCTGTTCATTGAAAATACGGAACAGTGACGATGATGAATGATAGTCATCTTCTTGCAATAAATGAATTTATGAAAATAAATCGTTTGTTCCTTGAGAATTGAACGTTAATTGTGCGCTTATATAACGAAATTAAGGAATTACCTAACGGAAAGTGAAGTTGAACAGGCTCATAGAGAGAAACTTTAGAAGAAACAGGATAAATAATTACTTATACTAAATTTTAAGTTTTATGGATTTTATTAAGGATTTATATTATATAGTATCGCGTGTAGTAGAATAGCTTTTTAAACTTAGAAGAAGGTCTGACAAAAGTCTCGCATAGGGACTTCAAAGGTCTTGATACAGACAAAAAGACACCGAGAAAAGAGAAGGATTATAGAGATAAGTGATCAACATCGTCGTCAGCGGCATTACGTAAAACATGTTCGCCTCAATTTAAACTTTTCAATGTCTGTATCGGATGGATTTTTTTTCTCCAGCACTGTTCATTCTATAATGCATGGCTACAATTATCTGAAAAACATGTAGAACTAATTATAAGTTACCAAGGCTTTTCTACAATTGTTTTTTTGCTCGCAATTGCCACACGTACTTTTTGCACTTTTATGGATTATTCCCTAGCAACTTCTAGTTCAAACGCGTTCAGTCCATTTATTTGAGCACTTAATAATATATTCAGTCGGACATTAAGAAACGAAAATGTTCTGACGACTGTTATTGTTATATCGTACAAAGAAATTCTCTTTAAGCAAAATACGTTATCCTTATTGTGAAAGAAAAAGGATGAGAGGATACGCATTCCACCCTTTGCTAGTATAATTACAAGCGAAATGACGGCCATTTTATTTATTTACTGGCAGACGGTGGCTATAGTAGCGGCGGTCTTGTTTTAATAACACATTACACACCTTCTTGCGAAAAATCCCATTCGCATTAAGAACTCATTTCACGCATGCATTTGAGGCATGGACGCTACCGTTCGAGGAACTCCTTACACGCAACAAAAGCGCCGGCTCCCTCAGCTGACTATCTTTCATTCCCTTCCATTCACCGATGCCCATTCGATTCTTTTCCCTTTCATGTTCCTCCACGGATATAATTGCACTACCGATTCGTACCTATACCTACTCCAAAACACGCCGGATAATTGAAAAATTAGAAAATTGTTTAGGTCTCTGACGTTCAAGACTTTGTAAGTTTTCAGACTCTCATCTTATTCAAGATTTTTGGGATAACGGGTATTTAAGGAAATTTCGAGGATTACGAACATTGGGATATAATAAGGAATGTTTAAAGATTAGGAATTTCGGGTTATTTAAGGAATGTTGTAACGTTTTACGAACTTTAGCATATTTTAAGGAATTTTCGAAGATTAGGTACGAATTTTCAATTATTTTAAAGACATTGCAAATTTGGGGGGATTTTGATGGTTTTAAAGCATTGCGACGTTGAAATAATAAAATTCTTCATCGAAGAAACTTTACGTTTTGAAGATTTTTAATTATTTCTCCAAATTTCTATCCTCCGTATCGAACCGATTGCTGCTTGGTGTTTTCTTCTATCATCTTTCTTCATCTGTCCACATCATCTGTGCACATCCATAACACACCCGCGCTATGGGCCATTCGTTTCGTTTCATCGGTCTGGGTCACGCGAATTCAGCCGCGAATCTTGTTTACTTCTTGGATGAAATCGAATTCTGATAACTTTTACTTTCCTCTTTTGTTACGAGCAGTAATATGCCTGTTAATTCCTTATTTTTCATGGTTTTACAATGTCTTTGCCGAAGACGCGGAAACACTATAGCATCACCTGCATCTATACATCGTAACATATACTGATTCGAGATAATATTGGAGAATTATGTTTGCGCTGTGTAAAATTTCATACGGTAAATATATCGTAATTGTGAAATTCAATGAAGATACCTAGAGAATATCTTCTATACAATTTCTAGAAGTCATAAATTTCAAAATCATATACCTGCTTATAATTAACGTATAACAAAGTTAGTTTCGCAATGTAATGACGCATAATTTATTTTCCTACGACATAAGTTATTTATTTCTTATCGAGATCGGAACATTGCAAATCATATTTAACCTCCTTCGTGTATTTATCCAATTATTATTTTAATTAATAATCGCTTTCCATCCATTCATCTCGTACGCTTGCCTTGTAGTATTTTTAACGAAAAATCCAATATTTAGCATTATTAAAGAATAAAAAATCCAGATGGTTTCGCAGCGAAGCATCGCTATGAACGGAATTCTCGCGCCATCTGCCGTCACCACGAGTTACTAATCTCCCTCTCGGTAATTGCAGGATTACCAACCGGTAGAACCAAACAACGGAAGTGCAGTGGCCATTCCCAATACCGGATATCAACAGGAGCCATCAACTTCCATAGGAAACGACATTTATCAGAAAACCGAGTGAGTCACGTTTCCACGAACTAACTTCGATTCTACGGAATCTCGCTGATTTTCCGAGTTCTATGTCTTACACGATGTGTTTTCACCGCGTTTCGTTTGAAATACGACGCTGCACGAAACACGCCGATCTGTCGCTATTCCGTGCCTTGGATAATGGACGACCGGGGATAATGGGCCGCCGTGCAACAAAAGCCTGGCTAACAATGCAAAACCGAGGCTTAATTAGATAAATCATTGTTTTGAGACGTAAACCCGCAATCAGGGCCCACGAGCGGCGGCGCAATTGATGCCGCGATACCAGCGACACGCCGCGCGCACCGCTCGCGTAATTGCGTGCTATGAATAATTACTTCTGCAACGGACGGTCAGGGGTAGTCAACCACCGTAATGTTGTGTAAAACCGGGTTCAATACAACTGAGAAATAGCGGGGCGTATCACGTGGCCGCGCCCCGCGTTGCGCGATTAGCATCGTCCTCTCCACTCGCCCAATGTGCTAATCGAATTCCATGCTTACAATTCGTACGATTCGTGTACTTGTTATTTCGGCTGCAGAGTTCTTGTTAATATCGAGGTACTTTCTTCAACCGCTACTTTTACCAGCCTTTTAAAATTTTTACTCGAATCGCTAGTGCGTCGAAATAAAGATAGGCGTAAGTACGCGCTGAATTTTACGCTTTGGTTAATTATTGAAGTAGAGACGTCGATTTTGTATTAAATTGAAGACTTGAATTATTATCGCGTCGGAGTAGAGGTAAACGTAACCAAACTTTGGGCTTGTTTTTGATTCTTCCACTGGAAAGTAAAAATGAAGGTACTGAATTTCAAACTTGTGTTATTTTTCCATCGAAACAAAAGAAATGTATAATTAAACATTGGAAGCGGATTATTCTTGCGTTGAAGTAGAAATGAATAGGAAGAATGCTCTCTCTGGTCCTTCGATTCTGTGGGAAAGTTGTTTGTTTGTTGATTGGCGACAAAGTGGAGTTCTGAGTACTTACATGTTCCAATGCTAATTTTCTCGCGGAAGTACATACTCCTCGAGGCATCGACTTCCACGAAAATCGAACGATTACTCATACGTTTCTCCATTTATGCTTCAAGATGGTACTTTGTATGTAATCCCTCTTGCGGAGGTTGCGCGCTGAAGTTTCGCGTGCTTTCAAATTACCAGGTTCCATCGATGCAAGTCTTAAACCCGACCTTATGCATGATGAACGAAGTATCTCGTGTTCGAGGTAATCGTCAGACATTGAACTTGTACCGTTTTTTCCTTACAAATAAATCAAAATTGCAATTAAAAACACGGTCGTCGAATCTAGAGGACAGCGTCGACCAATGGGAAACGAGTGTCATTAATGTTGCTTCCCCTCGACCATAATAATTGCCGTCATTCTTCAAATTCAACAATCGCACTTTTCCATTTTAATTAAAATAATTAGCACGATAGGATCGGTTATTAGCGGCAGCGTGGTTATTTTTATCAAACGAAGAAAAGAATGGGGTGGTCGCGAACGGAGGAGATATTGTTTTGATGTCGGTCGCTAGAGCCGCGCCATAAGTCAAAGGCAAGCGGCATGTCAAACGAAACATTGAACCGTGCCACCAACCGGACCCCCTCAAATTAGCGGCAATGCTCGCTAGCGGCAGGTCTTGTTGAGGACATGCGATCATTGGGACAAGTAATACGCGGTTCGGGGTACGTTGAACTTCAAAACGACTGAACGAAACAATTTTAGATTCATGGAATCACGGTGCTACGATTAATCCAGACGACCAATGTGTACATCTCTTCGTAGAAGAATATTCAGAACAGGGAATAAGGCAATCAGCATGCGAGCTGATACAAGGAACTTTAAGAGGTTCAGTGGTTGCAGCATGTAAAATAATGGTGGAATAAATTTCCTAGGAAGTTTGTTGTTTGCTAGTTCACTTCCAATTTAAGCATCGTGTTCACGAGGTATATTTCCATGTCGGCTAAAGTATTGGAATTCGCGTAAAAATTCTACTCCTAAACGTTTCATAGAATACCATTAGGTGGTACAGAGAAGATCCTCCTCAACATCGAAGAACATCGAGTGGCCGAGCAACATGTAAGATAAGGAACTTTAGAGTTAGCTTATGGCAAAGTAAATTCCCTAGAAAGTTTGTTACTTTCCGGATCCCTTGCAGTTCAAACATTATGTTCTTCGAGGGTCGTCTATATACGTACACGTATTTCCACGTCAGTCGAAACAGGCGATCTCTTGAAAATTCTACTTTCAATCGTTTCATAGAATACCAGGATAGATCGTTCTGAACATCAAAGAACCGGTCACCGAGAGGAAGATCCGCGTCTTCTTCGGTACCACGTGGCGGTACGCGCTAGACATTTATCTAATTGCTCGGGGAGCAACTACCCGGCCGCAGAAATATCATCGAAGCCCCGGGACCGTGTGCTTCGAACCGATGATTATCCTCCGGCTTCGGGAGAGGGTTCGCGGAGAGCGCGCGTTACATTGTTATTATAATGAAACAAGGATAAATACAAGCCGCTTGTACACGTGATCGGTAAAATTACCTTCTTATGATGATTTTCGTGGCGGTGGAATCGGCGGCGGCGGCGCGGCACGGAGGGGCGGCAGCCAGCAGCCGCCACAGTTCGCTCGGCCCTCCGAGAAATTATCAGAAATTATGAGCGAAGAAATTGGTAGTCTAGTCCGCGTTTGATTGACAGCCGGTCTGCCTGCCAGCTCTCCCTTGCTGCTTACCCCCCTTTCACCCTCTCTACTCCCTTTTCTCAAGCTACCAACCTTTCACGGGATTACGCAGACGTCCCTCCCGATTGTCCCTCGGGACCGACCATTCTCTACGATCGCGAACCCTCTTCCTTCGCGTTTTTTACGTGGAGAAACTCTCCTTTTATTCTTTTCCTGGCTCGCTTGTTGCTTATTTAAAGTCGATATAGTAATTTGCGTATGTAATCTGGTTCAAGTTTCATAAACTTCTTTCTCCGACAATAATAATACTGCTGCTATTTACGCGTATCAACGTTCTTTTTCCGATTCGAATAATAGATACCATTTACGTGTATATGGGAGAAAGTTAGAATTTGGGGATGATACTCTAATTCAGGCTGATACTATAAGTCTTTGTTCTCTTTCAGCTGGCAGTAGATTCTTTAATCCCTTAAGGACCACCTAAATTGTAGACTTTTACGCATTTATAGGGAAGAAAGTTGAAAATCGTATAAAATACAGACAAAAAAATACCCGAAATACAGCAGCCCTTATATTATATGTAACAAACGAAGCAAACCTCTGCCTGGGTTTTTATATTTCTATTCATAAAAATATGAATTTATATAGCATCGACTTAATTTGAAACGAAGCAAATTTTACGCACAATCTGCCTAATTGATCCGAGGTACATCCTTTAAGGATAAATACGTACTTTTCGAAGTTAGGAAATAAGAATTAGAAATAAAAATTCCACAGAGTTAACCATTATAAGTGTAACATCTGTCGTCGCAACATTGGAACGCGGTTCAGCTTTAAAATACGTAGAAGAAATAGTTCCAGCGCGAAAAACCTGCAGAACGCCGGGTTCGGTAATTTCGCAGTCAAGTCGAGCCGACATCTGCGACGAGCAGACGTGGGTATTAAGTGCGAAAAAAATTTTAATGCGACTAATCGATTCGCTGGAAACGAGTCACCGACATTGCCTCCCTTTTCTCTTTCTTCCGCGTACTCTGTCTCTTCTTTTTACCTTTCTTCCCTCTGCTTTTTTTCTTTAATTCCGTTTCATAGCTCGCCGCCGTGTTACACGAGCGCGGAAGAGAACGAGAAACCAGAAGAAACACCGTGCAACCTGCACGCGATGCGCATAATTCCGATAATCGGGACTTTATTTTATACATGCCGCGCCTTTAATTGTTGTTTATTATTCCAACGCGAGATTCCGCCGCGATACAGGGATTTCAATGCTTCCCGGATCGTACGAACACGCGTTTCTTCGTAAAACGAAAGTCGATGCGGATTCATCGGGACGCCTCGTTGAATTTCCAAATCTCATTTTCCTGTTCCGCGCCAGTCTTCTTTAAGATTGAAACCATTTTGAAATTCGCGGGCCTGCAACCACTTTCGTAACGCGCGTGCAGCAAGATATAATTTTCTCCATGATTTTCATAACAATCCCGTACGAACGATGAAACCAGTAACGATGAATATTTCCACATTTTCGTTGTATAATACGAAGAATTTTGAATTCTTTCCGATGGTATCGTGCGATCCAGGTGCTTTTATATAACTTAAGAAAGTTAAAAGCTGTGTAATGATAGTAGATTTACATGATGTTAATTGCAACAGATTTTCTTCTTTTTCTAAAATATGAGCATAAATCGGTTCGTAGATGATTAAGAAACAAGAAATGGAAAAAAATCGGTAGAGCTTGCCATGGCGTCGTGGCACGAACAAGATGGCCGCGTCTTGCATCGCGCTCCACTGCTTGCAATAATTAAAGCATACGTTCTTGACGCAAGAGTTCTCGCGAACCTGGTTTCTTTTCCTTTTTGCCGACATACCGATCGACGAACGAACGTTCCCGCTTGCAATTCTTTTTCCACTTGATGCCTTGACTGACTCGAAATTGCGCTTTCTTCCGAGAGATCAGATAAACGCGAAGGAAATTATTTATTTGCAAGTACAAGAATGTTCCTCTTAAGTTCAAGAGTTGTAGCGGTTATTAAAAACATTGTATGCATCGTTCTACGATACATATATTCAACCAAGACCAATTTCGATTTTATTACGCCTCGTGCAGGATAATTCTTTCCTCGTAAACGGAAACCACCCATACGCTAATGTATAAAATCTACAATTCTTTATACCGTAAGCCACAAATGAAATTTTTATTCTTTCACTTCTCTGCTGATTCGAAATCATACCTACGATAAATTTCGTAGTAGATGATATTATCATAATAATTTTCGAAACGAACGTTTATCATTGTCTTACGTGTGATAGGATTTGACTTAGTCGCGTTCTTTGCATCATTTTAGATCCAATTGCGTATTTGATCGTTACCAAATCTCTTAAATTTGAGGAAAGTAACAAAGGTTCCTTATTAATACCAAGGAATCGCTTGAAGATTTTCTAAAAGCGTGGCGAATCTTTTTGCCCGTTAAAGCAAGACCATTGATTGAAACGCGAAAGCTCCAGAGCCACAACAGGATCGAAATACGAAAATTGCGACACAAAGATTCTTTGAAACTTCTATTGTAGTGCTGCGTTTGTCGACTTTCTCGTGTTTGTCTTAGGTTACACTGTGAAAGAGTTAATACGAAAACCTGGATCGATGTCCCGGTTTCAATTAGATTTCGGCCAGAGCGGGAGGAAACCGTCTGACCTGGACCATTAACGATGACTCGAGCTTCCACGGAGTGGTACACGGTTCCACGCATTTCGTAGTAAGGCTTTAACAGGCCAATTTCACGATATAAAAGCAGGCAGAGAGGACGGTGCGCTTGGTTATGCCGACGGTTTGTTTCCTTCCACAGAATCTCGAGAATCAGTTTTGTGCGAGACGAATGAAGACCAAGGCGACCACTGCTCGGTTTTCTGTGTATTGCGCGGCCTGCGGCGTTTATTAGGGGCCCCGGATTTTCGTCTGACCCGTCGTTTCAACCCTGACAAGGAAATCACTTTCAACGTCCAGGCTAATTTGGCCTCGATCGGCCCCGATACAAATTTCTCTCCCTCTCTTCTCTACGAGACGCTATAATTGCGCCAACGCTGACCGCATGGGTCGTGAGATTCCCTTGCCGATCTTACGTCAAGCTTTTCTTCATTCCATACTTTTTATATAGATTGCATCCTTGTTTTGCTTAAGCTTTTATACAATACGATCCACGATGATCATCTTCTTTTAGTAATATACGGCGGAACTTCATTTACGTGAACATGTAGGAAGACGAGACTAATATTCTGAAGTACGTATCCTCTCCACCTGTTCTTGTTAGTCCCGACAATCATTATTTTTAAAAATTACTTTGGTATTTGCGATTAGCCGTCTCCCATTGGCAAATACACTCGTCCTTGGGATAATTCAACGTTAATTGTACTAAAAAAACTGCGCTTGATCGCTTTGACTTCTGAGAGACTCGTGTTTAAAACGTTAAAGCGCTCGCAATAAAATGCACTTTCAAACATCCCTAAGATGATCTTATCTGTCCTATATATCTCCCTTCGTCCCGTATGCTTCATCCCACCAAATCTCACGTCACCGGACTACATTTTCATACCTTTATTAACTAATTAAGAAAATGCAATCTACGTACAGCGATATTATGACGAGTGCTTCGCTTTCAATAACTCTTAATTCTTCAATAACAATTAAGAGAGGACAGAAGACCGGTTCCATTTTCAAAGTTCGCCCCGAACAGACTGCGAATTCTTTTCGCATTTCTGGAACATTTGAGAGTACAAACGTGCACATATACTACGAGAGAATGCGTGTACAGAATATTCAGAGTAACTACACCGCAATAATGAAGCGATAACCGAAACACGATTGTCACCTGTCATCCTTCAACTCTGTCGCCACTAGAACCTATTCATTGGACAAAAAACCAGCAAGAAAGACACCCCAGTTTAATAACCGATCAATGGATATTATCAAGGGCTCGCAGAAGCCTCGTAATTACAGCAGACGAGGACGCGGAGGAGATGATCGCTCCCATGCATCACCCGACTTGCACCGCGTTCCAAATGGTAGATCACGCCACGCGAATGTTTCAGATACGCGGCACGTCAATGCATCTCGGGTAAGAAACAGTAATGGCCGCCGCGAGCCGACGATTGCAGAGGCCGGATGGCTGCGAGGCGGCGGAGAACCGGAGGAATTTCAGAGCGGAGGTGCGATAATGAGTAAATTGAGCTCGAATACGGCGAGTTACGGCCGGGATGAAAGGACCTGCGGAGTTAAGCGGTCTCAAGGCCATCTCGCGCGACGATTCCATGCCGATTCTTCGTTGCACGGCGGCCTCAGGATCGGTGCCTCGCTCATTTTCGCGATTATCTAGCTTCCTGCTGCGGATCGTTCGTTGCGGCTTGCAGGTAGCAAATTCATTGTAATGACTGTCCGCTACGCGTTGCCGGAGGTGTTTGGCTCGAGTCTTGCGCTCAGTTTATGGTGAGTTTAGTTGCGCGTGAATCACGTGAAAAAGAAAACGAAAATTTATTGATATTCTAGTCGTCCATTTTCTCATAGATATTAGATTTTGTGATTTTGTCGAAACTTTGTCGTTTCGTATCGTGAACCTTCGTCGCATAAATGTCTGTCAGCTACCAAAGTTTCTCGATCTGTTTTGTTATGGGGAACACGAAATTTGTGTGTCGATGGTGAGCTGAATTTCGGGTTAGATTCGTTTGCTGTTCGTATTTCTTTGTCGTTTGCTTGTAGGTTTGCTTGTTTCTCCTTTAAAGATTATTTAGTAACATTTTTGTCAGATACGAGGTTCTAAGACTTTATTAGGTAGATACGCAGTATGAAATTTTGCATAAGACTTTATAAATAAATATGCAACGGCTTTTCTAGATACGTAACTTTATTGCGAATTTCAGAATCTAAGGAAAATTCTGGCTCTATAATGGCATTAGCTATCGACCGCGTAATACCGCAGAGAAATAAAAAGAGTAAATTGTAACTCTTTAACATTAATCCTCTTACCAAGATTAAACATGAAACCTTCTAATAAACGGTTGTACCTAGCTATTAAACGCCATCGCGTTTTAATACCGACGAAATAAAATTCCAAGAGTTAAACAAAGAATTTCTGCCCTCGCGACACTACGAAGATCGTTTAAATAACGAAAACGGTATATATGGAACTCCATGTACTTAAAACATTGCTAGCACGAAGACATATCTTGGTGTGTCCTTTCGTCTTGACGTAACGAGAAAGTTGCCGGTTCATTGTCTGCGAGACGGGACGGTATACGAAAAGAGAGAAAGACACGAAAAAGTTACACAAGATTCCTCCGGTAAAACAAGAAGCCACGTACCTACGTGCACGCGTTAATAATCATGATTAATCCACTAATTATCAACGAGTTCTTTTAATAGCTCGGAGAACGCTGCAGCGTTTAATGAATAGTGTCACGGATGTCACGCTGCCCTAGTTCTCAAACAATTCAGTAACTCGTAATTGTTATACATAGTCCCTGGCTAACCGACGCTGTACAACCGCGTGTCTAAATTACTAATCCTCGTGTGACGGACCAGAGAAATGAAAGGCCGCCTGCTTTTCTCGTTTTCCCGAAGTAAAGTAAGTAAGTCAAGGCATTTTAAACTCCAATGATCGAATTACTTGAAAAGTTATCTTAAGATCTTCTGTTAGATCTGTGCGCGTAAAATTTCATTTCTTTCGAGCTTGAATTTGACGCGCCAATTCAACCCAGTAAATTTTCTTTCGTCCATTATCGATCGCGTGAAAGAGGAAGAAATTCGCATGTCTTTTTCAGAATTTTCTGCCAATTCCACTAATGCTATTAATGATCTTCGATGTAAAAATGATCTAAAAGTGCGAAATTACAAACAACGTAACTTAATCTGCAAGTATTGTAACGTGCAACGACACAACCATATCAATCGAGGGTTTAAAACAACAGCAGCTTGTTTCATACTCGCGAACAGAGATTCACACGATTGACTTCGGACAGAACAAAATTCTCTAAGATATTATTACCCAAGAGAGCTCAATCACAAATTTCCATTCATCCCTGGAAGGTCCGAAAACTTTCGAAATTCAGATTTCGTTTTTATAGGTTCTCCGTTTCACGGTGAACGAAATACGCCATAACTGCGGTGTAGCGACGTTGGCAGATCCTTTGCTTCCGAATTTTTTCGTACGCGCGGCTCCCGACCGATTTCTAATGAATAAAAGATCTCCGCGTGGATCGACAGGATTCAACCCGTGGACTCGCTCGAAATCATCGGCCGCCATCGAAAATTGTTGTTCCTCAGGGATGCCGGTAGCCGCGAAGGCTATCACGCTAGCCAGAAGAAGTACGTTTATTCTCGTTCATCGAAGGGATCGGCCCTCCTAGACCTGGCTTGGACAGGCCAATTATTTGAAAATTACTCGAACCTATCCGCTTTCTTGGCCTCTCTTTCGAAACGAACGTTATTCCACACGCGAGCCTCATCATCGCCCACCACCAACCAACCCCTTTGATAAACCGATCCCAATGGAGCTCGATTTTTATCCGTATTTACCTGTTTATTAAAATCACTATAAAGTGAATGGTAGAGTATAGCGAAATTGTCGGATAAAGCGGAGGCAGGAAAGCGTTCAAAGACATACCGGCAGGTATTTGAGATGCTTGAGGCATTTTAGATACTGTCAGAATTCTTTATTAAATTTTATTACTCTATTGAATTTCAATATTACGTGGAACTTACACCGAAGAAATTACAACGAAAGCATATGAAAAATATACAATGCAAGATTTTATCTATATGTTTTATTAGCGATCGTTGAAATTTCCAACAATGCCTAGTTGCTTATCTACAAAATTTCTATCAAGAGTCGCGAATTGGTCATTTCACCGTGTACTTTGATGGTTTTGGTATTAATGCGCTTATTATTTCGATAAGAATAATATCAGAAAAGTTGTTAATGAAAGAACAACAGTATTTTAATCTGTGTTTGGTCATTTTTTCAAAAGAAAGATCGAGTCATCGAGTGAAAACTAAAAATTAATTGCCACAGCATTATTTTCTGATAAACGCATTTCGAGTTTAATTTAATTGAATGAAAATATTGGCATGTTAGTTTTACTACGGATCTTAGCCTTTTATTTATCACGAATCCCCTTTGGATAATTTTCTGTTCTCGTGGACCTCCAAAATTTACCTCACTATTGAAATCCGTAATGTGGTAAATATACCTAAAACACTCGCCAACTGTTCGTTAACAGCCTTCAAATTTGACGAGAAAAGATTTATTACAAGTAAATGAATAAATACACATACTAAGTATCTTTTATTCGACTGATACAAGAATAACTTGCGTGTGTAAGGACTTCGTGGCTCTTCGGGGGTCCGTGGATAACAAATTAGGCTTCTTGTACTATATAGCAGTATCTATTCTTGAAAAAGTTGTCCAATTACTTATAAAGTTTAAGCATATATTTATTATTTAACTGATCTATTTTAAAACGCCTTCCTATTCTGTACTCGTCTTATTTTCAACATCTTTATAATAAATATTCGAAACTTTCCCAAACTCTTTAGAAATTCTGACGTAGCCGATAATATTTATTACTTCAGTTGTAAAAGCGGTTTTAATGAAACAATACGGTGGCCCTCGGTAACTTTTCATTCTCGAGGCAGTCTCGTAACCGCTGAGTAATTACGAGCCGGAAACAAGTAGCCGGGTAAATGGCGGAAGCGTGGACGTCATGGAAGCTTTTCAGCTAACGTTTGTGCTGTCCTTATTCCTCAATCAAAAAGACCCTCCCTCCTCAAAAAAAAAAAAGAAAAAAAGAAAAGAAAAACTAGAACACTCGATTCGAAACTCGTTTATCCAAGTTGTTCCCCAACGAAACTCGAAAGATCGGTTTTTCCGTGGAGCAACGCGCATGATCCATCGGGTTTCACGCAATGTTTCAACGTTCGCCAACTCTCGTTCCTTTCTTTCTCTCCCGTTACTCTTATCTCGCTCAAGCATCTCCGCGCGAAATGTAAAAAAAAAGTGGTGTAACTTTAAAACAAGGAAGAGAGGGAAAATCGTGGAAAAAAGAGAAGAAAAAACGAGAACACGGGGAAACATAGGTGTGTTTCCAGGGATCAAGATTAGCCACTGTCTAAACCGCGGTTTCAGCGAAACGATTTCACGTGCCGGTGTTCCAACGTCAATGCAACGCGATAGCGGACGTGCTTAAATCGTGATAATGAGCGGTGCACGTATGTCACAAGTGTATAAAGTTAACAGCGCTTAATAATGCACGCGGCTGGCCACGGTGATCCCTCGCTATCGATAAACGTCAACCCAGTTAATTCTACTTTCGAGACAGAAACACGGAGGAAGGGGGAGGAGGGGCAGAGCTATCAATAACGTAACAACTGCGTATTCCCACGAATGCACGCAGGCCACGGTGTAAAATAGGAGCGACGAAGAGGGGGAACAAAAAGAAAAAAAAGAAGAAAGTATAAAGATAGGAGCAGAAAAAAGAAATATATTATCACACTCGAGCGTCACGTATCCTGCATTCTCTGTCCCGCGCTCTGTCCTCTCGCCATGCTTGTCAGTTGCACGGAAATTGCGCGCACGGAATCCGTGGATATAACGAGACACCGTTTGCTAGTTGCTGCCGTTGCTGTTTATTACCCGTCATCCTGCTGAAATACGGCCTCGTAACGGGAAATCCGCCTAACGATCGAACCTCCTGATGTTCCGCTAACCACGATCGTCGTCTTATCCTTCCATCATTCTGGATTCCCAGCTCGGAATTTTCTACTCTTCGCGTCTTTCGTTATTTACGAAACATTAAATAAGCAAAGAAAATATCGATTGGAATATGGTAGATTTTTGACATGATTTTGTCCCTCGAATTAATCAGCAACGAATATCTTACATAATTGGGAGGAGTTTGGTAATAAAATAAATGATATTCTTCCCATAATAAATTATTTCCATCATCATCCTATTTGACGCGGAATCGTAAAATTATAAAACAGGTGTGTTTAACATGCAACTTGTCACGTGTAAGCATATGTAGGTACTAATATTATTAGCTTGTAAATTACCGTGCAAGGAAACCATCGTAGTAGGTAAATCAAATCGATGAGGAACTGGCGTTTTTAAAATGTCACGTTTCAAGACTGGTCGGCTCGATTCTCATCGCGAGAATGGTTGCGTAAAAGCGTTAATTTAATTCGTTCGTTAACTCGGCGATAAATAGCCCGTGGAAAACGAATTTAGTCACGATACATCGTTTAAGGTAAAAAGCCAAATCTCATTCACACTTCTCGAGCATTTTTCTTCGTTGCGATACGTGCATAGTAAATCCCGCAATCTTTCGTACAGATTCGGTCATCGTGAATCCCTACGAGCGTACATTTTTCTCCGAAAGTGACTTGAATAACGTCTAAGTCTTACAAGATCGAAAAATCTTTGCAGAAAATTGAATCGTCGAAGTATACGATCTTCGAGGCTGCGTCCACCGTAATGAACCAAATCGTTCAAAGATTCCGCGCCAATTTGAGAACGTATAGACGAAGCATCGTTCTCAACTAAACCATCGAAAGAAAGAGGCGATTTTAAAGAACAGGTCGAGCGGAATCGAGAACGAAAAAGCCAATCTGCGAGTGCGACCAGGTTCGAGCAACACCTCCGTGGATCATGGAAATTGACGAAGAAGCTGGTAGAATTTGCGAATGGGTTGCAACCGACGAATCGTTGGTTCCCGTCGGACTGGGACTGGTCTGTGGAAGAGAGCAAAAAAAAAAAAAATAGCAGGCAGCCAGAAACAGGGGGAAAAAAATCGAGAAAACGGAGGAATGCACGCGACCAAGATGGCGGCGCATTGTGTGCACTCGATAGAGAGAGAGAGAGAGAGATGGAAAGCACGAAACAGGAATGGAAGCCGTGGTAGAATGGGGATAATTGCGTTGGAAATGCAGCAAGGCTCCTCCCCTTATTCAAACCTAAAGGCTGCAACTGCAAGTGCCAAGCTGCTCACTTTACGGCGCGCACACATGACACGTTCGGCCACTGGCGACGCGAATATGCAGCCCGTCACACCGGTGCTCCGCCTCGCATCCACACGCGTGTCGTACATGCGTGAATTGGCGATTCGAGGGAATGCCGAGGAATCCGACCCTTTACGCACCGATCGATCGCGTTCCTCCATCATACGACGACCGTTTCTTCGCCCTTTCGTGTCACGGTTGCTTATTTCCATGCCTCGGAATTCTTTAATTATTAATTAAAGATACTTGTATAATTACGCGTTGATACGCACGTGTAAAGTGAGTAAAAGAGCCCTACTGTCGTGAAAAAATTACATCTGACTAACCCTTCGTGCGGCGATGGATAGCGTTTTGTAACGAGACAGCAATGTCCTGCCCTTCCGTGGCATTTCCACTTTTTCTGGCTTCAACTTCGTTAATCATTAACTACATATAGTTATATGATAATAAAAAACCGGCCGATGATTAAATTACCGATCGCGTTTCCCGATGAAATAGCGATTTTTCTTGCGTCCTTCCGGTCTCTGTCGTCGCCATCGCCATTTCTTTTGTCTCGAGAAATTCGTTAATTACGTGTATAGAATTACACGTACGTTGATACGTACGTAATACGCCCGAAGAAAATTTCTACTGTAGCTTAGAGAATATAATGGTTTGGAGAATACTTTAAAAAAGAACTAGTTTCTTTTGAGAATGTTTGTTGCGTTAATGTATTGGCTGGTATGCTGTTTTAATTAAGTAACAAAGTGCTTACGTCAGCATACTTGAATGTTTTCTGCTGGTTGATCGATTAATCCTTTAGATATTATCGGTAATTTATTCTACTTAGTCAGATAGTTTTTCACTGACTCATAAATTTAATTAATAGTAACCGTGAGCGCGAGTTTTATCGGGTGTGTGATCATCGTCCCTAGTGGATACTCGGCTAGCGTTTTCAAACAGCTACGCGACATCTACAAGCTGCCGTATTTATCAACCGAGTGATATGCCAGTCACTGAAAATGTTGAGTAACTTTTTTACCACGGGCATTGACTGAATACAGGATAGACCGGACATTATATGGGACTTCGTGTCTCGCATTCTGAAATACCGACTTCGACAAATATCAGAGTGTTTCTTACGCCCTCTACGATTTGCTACGACGAATATGAGAATTGTATTCAATTCAATCATCGAAAATGATAAAAATGGACTTGTCATTTTACGGGACACCGCGTTATCGACTGAAGACTGGATATACGAGATATTAAATAGAACGATTGATTAAGGACAGAACAAACGCGAAACTAAATTGAAATCCGCGCCTCGTGTTCTGAAATACCGACCTCGAAAAAAGCCAGAGTGTTTTTCGCGCCCTCTGTAATTTATAAAATTACGTCTTCTCAAATTAAAAATATTCATCAGTATCGAACAGATATGTTGTTCGACGGTATTTCCATTATCAAATGCCCAGAGGGATGCTGAAAAAGAAAAAGATTCGATAGCCAGAAGGGCGATCCACTCGATAAAATCCCGAACAAACCGCGAGTGGAACATTTTTCTATTTCGCAACGCTAACTTATTAAATCTATAATTATAAAACAGAAATTTCTCAAAATAAATCGCGAGTAGTGCTTTATAATATTTCCAACACTATTTAATTTGCTATTGACAGAATAAAAAAAAAAGAAAAAGAAAAAATGAAAAATTCGCGGAAGCATACACCGTACTAAAGTGTTTTAATCGTTAATCATTCACGCAACACTAAATAAATACTCTTCTTTCTTTCTTCGGGCGCAATGCCCGTTGAAACTTACATCTACTCTCGAGACTTTTCAAATCGCAAACTAAAAAATAACTTACAAAGGTGAAATAAATATGTAAATCGCGGAAGCTGAACCAAGCGCACATGGATAAACAACGATCATAGCGATCGCCGTCCGTTCGCATGTACATACTCGAGCAATAAATAAACGTTCGTGTCGAAACGCACTCGCGACCACGACCGCGGAATTCAAAAAATCGACGGGCAAAGCCAAAGACGATGGCACGTTCCATTCGTGCCAGCTTAACCGTCGATTTTTCGAATGAAATTTCCTGAAACAGGTTGGACACGCGAAAACGCGCCTACCCGACCAGAGGCTGTGCCAACCTGCCCGGCCCTACCTACTTATAACTAGCAGGCATTCCAGAAAGTATACTACCTATCCTACCTGGCCCTCTTATATTTAAAAAATGGCAAAACAGGCACACCAACACATTCATTTCACGATTCTCACACAAACGCTCGGGCGCAAAGGACCTACGCTAGAGAGGACGTCCCGGGACGCCTCCGACACCCGAGCTTAACACACAACATGCACGCTCTAATGTTACGTACCGTTTTCCTGAAATCGACTGACGAAAGCTAGCGACCATTGCGTACAACGCGATAAAAGTAAATCTCAATTTGAATTACAAATATTCCTAATTCAGAGTTTGTCTATTTTTTAAAGAAATTGTAGATGGTACGAAATGGTATCGCATTTATTATGATTTAACAATAAAATTAATTATACTAATATCTCTGCTTCCCTGTAGTCGATAACGAATCTTTGTTTCTACAGATTGTGATTGAAATGATTTTTATGTGAATTTATTGTTTATTATTTAGATTTATAGCAAAAATCTAATAAATACCGAACGACGCAATTCCACACCCTAACCACACACACCATGTGGAAAGTACGTCGTGCACGATACACTAACTCATCGTCAGTCGCTTACAAATCATTATAAAATCAATGGTCATCGTACTCGTTGCCTTTCTCTCACCCAAGTAGCACTTGGGCACGTGAGTGAGATCCTGGCATTGAATACGGAAGGGGTTAAACCTGAAAATCCTAACTAAAAAAACGTATTAGTGCATCTAATTTGTGCTTAACGGGATAATCTTTCATTATTTTCTATTTTCGAACTTTATCTCACTGTATAGTCCAAATTATTAATTTAATATTTTACCGAAATACTAATATTGAATTTATTTATAGAAAACAGCACAAACTTGTGTGTGTAAGAACATATTAAATTTATATATTTAATAATTAATTGTTAAACTACGGTATATGCTTAGAATTAAGTTATGAAAATTGATAAATTGTTATAAAATATTATGATGGGTCATCAAAGCAGAAAATGTTCGTAAAAGAATGCTGAAAAATCAATTACAAATTGAAATATTATGTAGATTCTTTCCCTTTGGCACTCTTGACCACTGGTCAACTTCATGTTTGGCTATCATAGTAAAATTATGTTTGTCATAAACTGGTATTGAATATAGATTAAAACAGTTCTACGTCAAAAAGTAGTACCATAGAAATGCAAATTTAGTTTCAGCTGATAAAAAATATAAAAATTATAGAAATGGTTATTATAATAAATTGTTGAAGGCGCCAATTTACAATAAAAATTAAAAAATTATTAAATTCGATTGTGTTATAATGGAAAAACCAAATTTAAACATATCAACAAACCGTTACCGTTCGCTTGACATTTCGGTACATTGTCAAGAGCATGTGCCGGTGGTATATAAGGAACACGCTTCTCGCGCGCGAGCTCATTTCGGCTATAACTTCGGCACCGTGAAGATCAAGAAAGAACTGTTACGAATTAAATTATTCATATATAACATTTAAACTATTACTTAACGACATTCAAACTATTAAATAATAACATAAAAACAATAAATCAACAACATTTAAACTATTAATTAACAACATTTAAACCATTAATTAACAACATTTAAACTATTAATTAACAACATTTAAACTATTAAATAATAACATAAAAACAATAAATCAACAACATTTAAACTATTAATTAACAACATTTAAACTATTAATTAACAACATTTAAACTATTAATTAACAATATTTAAACTATTAATTAACAACATTTAAACTATTAATTAACAACATTTAGACTATTAATTAACAACATTTAAACTATTAAATAATAACATAAAGACAATAAATCAAAAACATTTAAACTATTAATTAACAACATTTAAACTATTAATTAACAACATTTAAACTATTAACTAACAATATTTAAACTATTAATAAACAACATTTAAACTATTAATTAACAACATTTAGACTATTAATTAACAACATTTAGACTATTAATTAACAACATTTAAACTATTACTTAACGACATTCAAACTATTAAATAATAACATATAAACAATAAAACAACAACATTTAAACCATTAATTAACAACATTTAAACTATTACTTAACGACATTCAAACTATTAAATAATAACATAAAAACAATAAATCAACAACATTTAAACTATTAATTAACAACATTTAAACTATTAATTAACAACATTTAAACTAATAATTAACAATATTTAAACTATTAATTAACAACATTTAAATTATTAATTAACAACATTTAGACTATTAATTATCAACATTTAAACTAATAATTAACAATATTTAAACTATTAATTAACAACATTTAAACTATTAATTAACAACATTTAGACTATTAATTAACAACATTTAAACTATTACTTAACGACATTCAAACTATTAAATAATAACATATAAACAATAAATCAACAACATTTAAACCATTAATTAACAACATTTAAACTATTAATTAACAACATTTAAACTATTAAATAATAACATAAAAACAATAAATCAACAACATTTAAACTATTAATTAACAACATTTAAACTATTAATTAACAACATTTAAGCTATTAATTAACAATATTTAAACTATTAATTAACAACATTTAAACTATTAATTAACAACATTTAAACTATTAAATAATAACATAAAAACAATAAATCAACAACATTTAAACTATTAATTAACAACATTTAAACTATTAATTAACAACATTTAAGCTATTAATTAACAATATTTAAACTATTAATTAACAATATTTAAACTATTAATTAACAACATTTAAACTATTAATTAACAACATTTAGACTATTAATTAACAACATTTAAACTATTACTTAACAACATTTAAACTATTAAATAATAACATAAAAACAATAAATCAACAACATTTAAACTATTAACTAACAACATTTAAACTATTAATTAACAACATTTAAACTATTACTTAACGACATTCAAACTATTAAATAATAACATATAAACAATTAATCAACAACATTTAAACTATTAATTAACAACATTTAAACTATTAATTAACAATATTTAAACTATTAATTAACAACATTTAAACTATTAATTAACAACATTTAAACTATTAATTAACAACATTTAAACTATTACTTAACAACATTTAAACTATTAAATAATAACATAAAGACAATAAATCAAAAACATTTAAACTATTAATTAACAACATTTAAACTATTAACTAACAATATTTAAACTATTAATAAACAACATTTAAACTATTAATTAACAACATTTAGACTATTAATTAACAACATTTAGACTATTAACTAACAACTTTTAAACTATTAATTAACAACATTTAAACCATTAATTTGTAACATTTTCGTATTCTAGTAACAAGCAATCACGGTATATATTCTAATAGCAAACAGTATAATTCTTGCAAACGGTTGCTTTGCATTCGCGGTATTCGTAAGCTTTGTTCGCTATCGAGAAATATCTGACAATATCTACTGATTGATATAATCGTTGTGTGTGCTTTGTTTTACGCTTGTAAAGATTCATGTAACCGCTGCGTGGGAGATAAGTGCAGTTAGGCTACGAAACAACTATCTCTTTACGCAGGCCCATGGTCAAGTAGAGTCAGAACCAGACATTTTTGCCAATAGGTTGAATGTTGAGATCGATGTGTGATGTTAAATAATTCATGCGAGGGTCTCGTGCGTAGTCACCTCCTCGTGGTGAGACCTGGTAATTGGCATCGTTTTCCAAAAATTAATCAGTTGATTAATCTTTGGAAAACGATACCAAGCTAAGAACTACGCACCAGTCCGGTTTGGATCACCAAATGCCACAAAGAGAATTTTGGATGATCTAGACTGGACTGCACCGTGGGACACCGTGGGACTGCGTGGGACACCGTTGGACTACGTGGGACACCGTTGGACTACGTGGGACACCGTTGGACTACGTGGGACACCGTGGGACTACGTGGGACTACGTGGGACACCGTGGGACTACGTGGGACACCGTTGGACTACGTGGGACACCGTTGGACTACGTGGGACACCGTGGGACATCGTCGGTCCAGTTTGGGTCACCAAAAGCCTCCAA